>CAJQUW010008356.1:0-13991 GCA_907163375.1 Prostheceraeus crozeri
TAAAACCTCTTATTTCCTAAAACATCACACACACGTGTTGAAAAACTTGTATTTCTAACTTGTAAACTTCTTGAAAACTCTATTTTTAAACTTGCAAAAACTAATTGAAACTTTATTTTATTTCTAACATATAAACAGATAGAAACTTTATTCTATAACTTTGTTGAAACTGGTGAACCTTCATTCTATTTCTTAACATATAAACCAGATAGAACTTTTCTTTTTAACTTATAATCTGTTGAAAACCTCTTATTTTGACCTTGTAAACTGATGAACACGTTTATTTCTTAACTGGTAAACTTTTGAAGGTTTTATTTTCTTAACTTGTAATTGAGTTGAACAGCTTTAATTTTAACTTGCTAAACTGGTTGAAAATCTTTATTTTTAAAAAAAACTTGTAGAAACGGTTGAAAACTTTGTTTAAATTTCTATCATACAAACAGATAGGGAACTTTATTCTTCTTTAACTTGGTAAACTGATGAAACTTCATTTTATTTTTCTCTAACATAATAGAAACTGTTTGTTTTATAACTCTACTTTTGAAGCACAATAAACTATTAAAACTTTATTTCCAACGTGTACACTATTTTAAAACTTTATTTTCAGCTTTTGTGTAAACTGTTTCAAACTTACTTTTATTTTTTATCTTGCACACTATTTAAACTTTTATTTTAAAACTTGTAAACTATGTGAAACTTTATTTTAACTTGCAAACTATTGAAACTTTATTTTATTTCTAACATATATAAAACCAGATAGAACTTTATTCTTAACTTGTAACACTAGTGTTGGAAAACTTCATTCTATTCCTAACATATATTATCCAGATAGAACTTTATTCTTAACTTTATAAACTTAAAGAGATCACAGAACTTTATTCGATAACTTGTAAACTGGTGAAACTTCATATCTATTTCTAACATACACAACAGATATTAAAAACTTTATTCTTAACACATACACACACTATTGAAACATTAGTTTTAACTTGTAAACTCTTGAAACTTTATTTTTAACTTGTTAACGGTTGAAACTTTGTTTTATTTCTATCATAGAAACAGATAGAACTTTATTTCTAACGTACACACAATTGAAACTTTATCTTATTTCTAACATACAAACAGCTGAAACGTTATTTCTAATGCACATACTATTGGAACTTTTCTTTTAACTTATATTCTGTTGAAACTTTATTTTGACTTGTAAACTGATGAAACTTTATTTCTAACTGGTAAACTTTTGAAGTTTTATTTTTAACTTGTAATTGTTGAAGCTTTAATTTTAACTTGTAAACTGTTGAAACTTTATTTTTAACTTGTAAACGGTTGAAACTTTGTTTTATTTCTATCATACAAACAGATAGAACTTTATTCTTAACTTGTAAACTGATGAAACTTCATTTTATTTCTAACATATAAACTGTTATAACTCTATTTTGAAGCACATAAACTATTAAAACTTTATTTCCAACGTGTACACTATTAAAAATTTATTTTCAGCTTGTAAACTGTTCAAACTTTATTTTTTATCTTGCACACTATTTAAACTTTATTTTAAAACTTGTAAACTATTGAAACTTTATTTTTAACTTGCAAACTATTGAAACTTTATTTTATTTCTAACATATAAACAGATAGAACTTTATTCTTAACTTGTAAACTGGTGAAACTTCATTCTATTCCTAACATATAAACAGATAGAACTTTATTCTTAACTTATAAACTTAAAGAGATAGAACTTTATTCGTAACTTGTAAACTGGTGAAACTTCATTCTATTTCTAACATACAAACAGATAAAACTTTATTCTTAACATACACACACTATTGAAACATTAGTTTTAACTTGTAAACTCTTAAAACTTTATTTTTAACTTGTTAACGGTTGAAACTTTGTTTTATTTCTATCATAGAAACAGATAGAACTTTATTTCTAACGTACACACAATTGAAACTTTATCTTATTTCTAACATACAAACAGCTGAAACGTTATTTCTAATGCACATACTATTGGAACTTTTCTTTTAACTTATAATCTGTTGAAACTTTATTTTGACTTGTAAACTGATGAAACTTTATTTCTAACTGGTAAACTTTTGAAGTTTTATTTTTAACTTGTAATTGTTGAAGCTTTAATTTTAACTTGTAAACTGTTGAAACTTTATTTTTAACTTGTAAACGGTTGAAACTTTGTTTTATTTCTATCATACAAACAGATAGAACTTTATTCTTAACTTGTAAACTGATGAAACTTCATTTTATTTCTAACATATAAACTGTTATAACTCTATTTTGAAGCACATAAACTATTAAAACTTTATTTCCAACGTGTACACTATTAAAACTTTATTTCAGCTTGTAAACTGTACAAACTTTATTTTTTATCTTGCACACTATTTAAACTTTATTTTAAAACTTGTAAACTTTTGAAACTTTATTTTTAACTTGCAAACTATTGAAACTTTATTTTATTTCTAACATATAAACAGATAGAACTTTATTCTTAACTTGTAAACTGGTGAAACTTCATTCTATTTCTAACATATAAACAGATAGAACTTCATTCTTAACTTATAAACTGAAAGAGATAGAACTTTATTCGTAACTTGTAAACTGGTGAAACTTCATTCTATTTCTAACATACAAACAGATAAAACTTTATTCTTAACATACACACACTATTGAAACATTAGTTTTAACTTGTAAACTATTAAAACTTTATTTTTAACTTGTTAACGGTTGAAAATTTGTTTTATTTCTATCATAGAAACAGATAGAACTTTATTTCTAACGTACACACAATTGAAACTTTATCTTATTTCTAACATACAAACAGCTGAAACGTTATTTCTAATGCACATACTATTGGAACTTTTCTTTTAACTTATAATCTGTTGAAACTTTATTTTGACTTGTAAACTGATGAAACTTTATTTCTAACTGGTAAACTTTTGAAGTTTTATTTTTAACTTGTAATTGTTGAAGCTTTAATTTTAACTTGTAAAATGTTGAAACTTTATTTTTAACTTGTAAACGGTTGAAACTTTGTTTTATTTCTATCATACAAACAGATAGAACTTTATTCTTAACTTGTAAACTGATGAAACTTCATTTTATTTCTAACATATAAACTGTTATAACTCTATTTTGAAGCACATAAACTATTAAAACTTTATTTCCAACGTGTACACTATTAAAACTTTATTTTCAGCTTGTAAACTGTTCAAACTTTATTTTTTATCTTGCACACTATTTAAACTTTATTTTAAAACTTGTAAAACATTGAAACTTTATTTTTATCTTGCAAACTATTGAAACTTTATTTTATTTCTAACATATAAACAGATAGAACTTTATTCTTAACTTGTAAACTGGTGAAACTTCATTCTATTTCTAACATACAAACAGATAAAACTTTATTCTTAACTTATAAACTTAAAGACATAGAACTTTATTCGTAACTTGTAAACTGGTGAAACTTCATTCTATTTCTAACATACAAACAGATAAAACTTTATTCTTAACATACACACACTATTGAAACATTAGTTTTAACTTGTAAACTCTTAAAACTTTATTTTTAACTTGTTAACGGTTGAAAATTTGTTTTATTTCTATCATAGAAACAGATAGAACTTTATTTCTAACATACACACAATTGAAACTTTATCTTATTTCTAACATACAAACAGCTGAAACGTTATTTCTAATGCACATACTATTGGAACTTTTCTTTTAACTTATAATCTGTTGAAACTTTATTTTGACTTGTAAACTGATGAAACTTTATTTCTAACTGGTAAACTTTTGAAGTTTTATTTTTAACTTGTAATTGTTGAAGCTTTAATTTTAACTTGTAAACTGTTGAAACTTTATTTTATAACTTGTAAACTATTGAAACTTTATTTTTAACTTGCAAACTATTGAAACTTTATTTTATTTCTAACATATAAACAGATAGAACTTTATTCTTAACTTGTAAACTTAAAGAGATAGAACTTTATTCGTAACTTGTAAACTGGTGAAACTTCATTCTATTTCTAACATACAAACAGATAAAACTTTATTCTTAACATACACACACTATTGAAACATTAGTTTTAACTTGTAAACTCTTAAAACTTTATTTTTAACTTGTTAACGGTTGAAAATTTGTTTTATTTCTATCATAGAAACAGATAGAACTTTATTTCTAACGTACACACAATTGAAACTTTATCTTATTTCTAACATACAAACAGCTGAAACGTTATTTCTAATGCACATATATTGGAACTTTTCTTTTAACTTATAATCTGTTGAAACTTTATTTTGACTTGTAAACTGATGAAACTTTATTTCTAACTGGTAAACTTTTGAAGTTTTATTTTTAACTTGTAATTGTTGAAGCTTTAATTTTAACTTGTAAACTGTTGAAACTTTATTTTTAACTTGTAAACTATTGAAACTTTATTTTTAACTTGCAAACTATTGAAACTTTATTTTATTTCTAACATATAAACAGATAGAACTTTATTCTTAACTTGTAAAGTGGTGAAACTTTACTTTTTATCTTGTAAACTTTATTTTGTTTCTAACATACAAACAGATAAAGCTTTATTTCTAACGCACACACTATTGAAACTTTATTTTCAATCTGTAAACTGTTGAAACGATATCTTTCATTTACAAATAGTAGAACGCTTAGTCTAACTTGTAAATCTTATGACACTTCATATGGGTGATGATGGTAGATGAAATAGTGTTAAATAAAATTTAGATAGCTTACACTTCTGATACAGGGATAGCAATCCACTGCGATCCATGTGTAAAGAGCTTGTTAGACTACGGATGGGCTTAAGTGGATGATTTAACCATGTATACTTTTTCATTTGGAAATAGTAGCACGCTTAGTCTAACTTGTAAATCTTATAACATTTCATATGGGCGATGATGGTAGATGAAATAGTGTTAGATAAAATTAAGATAGCTTACACTTCTGATACAGGGAGAGCAATCGACTGCGATCCATGTGTAAAGAGCTTGTTAGACTACGGAAGAGAGAAGTGTGTTATGTTGCGTGTGGCGCGTGAGTGTCCTCCCATTTCATTCCATTCATCAATTCGTCTCATTGATAGAGACAGGTAGAACTCATGGTTCTCATAACGTATGCAATGGAAAGTTTTAGGCAACCTTCGACAGTTGGCTAAATGTCGCCCTGGCGCGAATGCATACTACGTTGAGACAGAGGCAATCACTTGCAAACATGACGCAGAGAGGTTTAACAAGATTGACCATTGCCGAATGTCCCTTGCGGTATACATAGCTACGGGTTTCACCGCCGCCCTTTACAGGAACGCCCGTCGAAAGGAAGTATTACACCGAACTTCATTTGCAACGTTCAAGTTGACTGATAGCAGATTCAACTTAATGATAGTATTCGCCAGTCCGAAGACTGCCCAGGGCAAACCGCGAGGAGGTTCTATCATGTCTTGCCCCATGGTGGCCCTTAAGAGAGCCGATGGTTCGTTCTCGGGAGTAACGTCATCTTACACCCTACCAATTCTACTGAGAGAGTCTTTGACTCTCTCTTTGGTAGCACTGTCGACTTCCACACTAACTGGTACATGGCTAAAAAGTGGAATGTAGCGCCATTCCGTTGGATTGACAGCAGTTGCTGTCATCGGATTGCCAATCCGAGCAAGATTATTAAAAAACTCTGTCTTGCTCCTCTAGCCTGACAAACTCCTCAAATAAATTTCGCGGCCTTAACTGCGGTCCGCGAGGAGAGCTGACTTGACTGTTCGGCGTCTGCATGATTGAAATGAAATGAAATGAGAGGCAGTGGTTTATATACCCCTCTAATGCAACGCAACGTTCAAGTTGACTGATAGCAGATTCAACTTAATGATAGTATTCGCCAGTCTAAAGACTGCCCAGGGCAAAGCGCATTGAAGGCTCTATCATGTCTTGCCCCATAGTGGCCGATTATACGGTAGTATGTTAGTAGATTTCAATCACTGAAAAAGGAAGATGAGAATCATTTCATTTGTCTCATCAACGTTTATCATGGGAGCAATCATTGAAGGGGCATCTAATGAATTACATTTCACTCTACTCCATATCATAAAGACTAACCTTTGTCGAATGGCTGAAGTACTCTGACCTGGCGAGAGAAAACGTCACGTTGAGTATGAAGTCGAATGCCCAACATGAGCAACGGCTCAGAGGTTTCGGTCTAACAAACGACGAACAACCCGTGCAACACAATCCCTCTACGGCAGTACCCGCCGTCCCGAAGGAACGCTCGAGCAAAGGAGGTATTACAGCGATGATGTGCTTTATGAGCAGAAGTGAATCTCTTGATAGCAAGATACTATTCAACTAGATAGCAAGTCAAAACAACCTGATAGCAGGACAAATGTATAGTCAGTAATTTACACTTAGTGAGGACTGATAGATTTGAGTGTAGTGAGTGGCACTCGATCCCGTCGACAGCCCGAAGGCCTTGTACTGATCACTAGGGAAGTGAGAGATCTTCCCCGATACCCGCTATTTACAGCTTAAGACATCATTGTCACTGCCCCGAAGTGGCAACAGTAACGTCGAGTCAAAGGTAGTGAACAGTAGCTGGGATCTAACCCCTCAAAGCTGCCTTAGACTTAGTTAAATTTGAAATCTGATAGCAGATTTGAACTCAGCATACTTGAAAACCTTGAGGAAGTTATTGCTTTGATCAGCTTGATAGCAAGCCGTAGAGAGCTTGATTCACCAGCGTTTTGCAATGGAGATGTTTAGAGGCCACCCATGACAAGATAGCTAAGACTCAACCGATTGGCGTTCAAAGTGCTACGTTGAGAGCTGTGTCAAATGCCCAACATGAGACATGAGTTGTCCCAGCGGTTACGGTCTCAAATATGACACATTCCCTTGCCACACTTATCACTATGGCATCGTCCGCCGTCCCGAAGGAACACCCTGTCAGTGGAATATTACAGCAAAACTCTCCGTGTCTTGCTCGCTTTCAGTGAAAAGCCGCTTATACCATGAGAAGACTGGCTCAGACATCATTAAAAATGCTTTCATTGACTTCAGCAGGGTCGAAAACCCCAGAAAACCTCCAAAACTAGTGAATTTAAATTTTCAACTTTTTAGCACTACTTATGAAATTTTATAAGTAGTCCATCACTTAGGGCAGGTCAATAGCGACCGAACCTTTTTTTGAATCAAGTCAAACGGACTTGTAGAAGCAAAGTTACAAGCCTTTAAAGTTTTGGAGTCTTTTATGGCCTGGAGATGAAGGCCATCTCCTGGCGAACCTCTAAGTCTGACGCCTTAGCTGATATCAGCAATGAAATTTTCTAAGTCGGTTTCTTACAGAAACTCGGAATTTGGAATGTCCGAAGCTATCATCGGAGCTCAGAGAGACGACCTACCTCTGACAATCGTTCTCCTCTAAATGACAAGTCTCTCTCGGTTCCCAGCTTATATAGTGTGTGGCGATCAGCTGATGACGTAACACCCATCATCCAAACACTAAAAAACCCGTCTATCTCCGGTTCTAGTGCTCCGATTGAGCTGGAAATACACCATTTCCATGTAGAATTTGACGCTGAATCCGAATCTGGCCTCCGTTTTCCCATCCGATGCTTCGTTTTGGCTCTACAGTAGGCAGCCATCGCAAAAAATTCTAACTCTGTCGTTTTTTCCGAAAAATGTTGAAAATTTTTCTCGCCGATTGACTTGAAACTCTCCGATTGACATGAAACTCATCATACAGATAAAGAATTTCACGCTGATTCCAAATCTGAAATCCGTTTTCCCATCCGATGCTTCATTTTGAAGCTAGAGCCCAAAACGTCCCAAATTCTAACTCTGTCGTTTTTCGCCAATGTCCCAAAATCTTAAATGGCGTCTCACATCTAAACGAAGACAGATAGGAACAAGCCGATTCTTTCACTGAATTTGTCTCACTCTTAGCTTTCAAACGAGCTATCGCACGACAAAATCCGTCCACTGGAAGCCAAAATCGAAGCGAGCTGTCCAGAGGGGGGGGGACGTCAGCGAAATTTTTCTCGCCGATTGACATGAAACTCACCCTACCGATGCAGAATTTCACGCTATTTCCAAATCTGAAATCCGTTTTCCAATCCGATGCTTCGTTTTGAAGCTAGAGCCCAAAACGTCCCAAATTCTAACTCTGTCGTTTTTCGACAATGTCCCAAAATCTTAAATGGCGTCTCACATCTAAACGAAGACAGATAGGAACAAGCCGATCTTTTCAGTGAATTTGTCTCACTCTTAGCTTTCAAACGAGCTATGGCACGACAAAATCCGTCCACTGGAAGCCAAAATCGAAGCGAGCTGTCCAGAGGGGGGGGGGACGTCAGTGAAATTTCAAAATTTGATGAAAAATGTTTTGGTGACGGTCCCAGGTCGAAATTCCACACTTTGGAAAATTTTCAAAATTTTACCCATACAAAGCCACTCTGACACTTAGGATTTTTTCAGGTGAGCGAGCTCCGACCTAAAATCTTGTAACCGCTCTAACTTTTGAACGAAGACAGATAGGAACAAGCCGATCCTTTCAGTGAATTTGTCTCACTCTTAGCTTTCAAACGAGCTATGGCACGACAAAATCCGTCCAGTGGAAGCCAAAATCGAAGCGAGCTGTCCAGAGGGGGGGGGACGTCAGCGAAAATTTTTCTCTCCGATTGACTTGAAACTCACCCTACCGATGCAGAATTTCACGCTGAATCCGAATCTGGCCTCCGTTTTCTCATCCGATGGTTCGTTTTGGTGCTACACACCAAAACGTCCCAAATTCTAACTCTGTCGTTTTTCGACAATGTCCCAAAATCTTAAATGGCGTCTCACATCTAAACGAAGACAGATAGGAACAAGCCGATCCTTTCAGTGAATTTGTCTCACTCTTAGCTTTCAAACGAGCTATGGCACGACAAAATCCGTCCACTAGAAGCCAAGATCGAAGCGAGCTGTCCAGAGGGGGGGGACGTCAGCGAAAATTTTTCTCTCCGATGGCGTTCAATTTCACCATACCGATGCAGAATTTCACGCTGAATCCGAATCTGGCCTCCGTTTTCTCATCCGATGCTTCGTTTGAGTGCTATACACCAAAACGTCCCAAATTCTAACTCTGTTAAAATTTTGAAGAAAAATTTTTTCTCGCCGATTGCCTTGAAACTCACCCTACCGATGCAGAATTTTACGCTGAATCCGAATCTGGCAACCATTTCACCATCCACGACAACCTAGACGGTCGCCCACGTCAACCTAGACGGTCGCCCACGTCAACCTAGACGGTCGCCCGCGTCAACCTAGGCGGCCGGCCACGTCAATCAGGCGGTCGGACCAACTCACCCGAGTCTCACACTCTGTCGTTTTCGAGGGGGGGGGGGAGTCAGCGAACATGTTGTGAACGTGGACCCACCTGGCCGGCACACCACGACAGACCACAACCTCTGTCGTTCCAGAGGGGGGGGGAGGGCGCGCTGTGTTTATTATGGACCTTTTATTACTACTAGAGTAATTGGGTAGAGTAGTAACTCAACATTTATTAAATCTCCAAAGTGTATACCATAGAGTAGGGATATATAGGTAGAGTGTCGACTCAAAAAAGTATGTGTATAGAGTGAATATTTTCATATGAAAAGATTCAGTTTTTTGCGGAGATTGCGTTCCTGTTGTCCAAAACATTATTTGAGCACTTTAAAAAATGTCAAAATTTTGCCAATTTAAATACTACCGAGATGACTCCCCGTTGTAAGCAGTATAAAGCAAGTTGGATATCAAAAGGAATGAATATTTGCTAATAATCATCCCAACTAAGCGGAGCTGATTATCAAAGGAATTTCATTCTACGTTTTATAATGGAAGTCTTCATGAAAAAGTCGGGATATTATCCGTGCTTTCTTGGCTGAAATATAAGTTTTTAATTCAATTTTCACCGGCTTGATTTTATGATTCAATTAATTCATGTTTCATTTCTTGAATCTGAATAGTGATGTGGACCTATGTACATCTTTCAAAGTTAATTGAAATCATTGTCTTTGAATCTGTGATTTTGCCATTCCAGTGGCAGCTGTTGCCTGATCACGCTTAAGAAGATTCTCTTGAGGTTCAGCAGGAAAGCAATAGCGCAGGTCATCGAGTTGCCAATTTAACACACATTACCTCTTCAAGGCTGTCAGACACACACTATCTGTAAAACAATATCATTTCCTTCTGTTTTATGCTATCATGATCAGTCAATTCCGTTGTAATTTCTACAAAACTGCATAAATGCGCACAATCTCACATTTAGAAACAATTCAGACTGTATCTCCTTTCAGTTCATTTAATAAAATCGAAAGTGTATTGGGGATTTAATGAATGCGGAGTTACCACTCTACCTAACATATTTACTCTATGGTGTATACATTTTCGATTATATTAGATGAACTTGACCCGAGACTTAAATGAACTTGAACTGAGACCGAGTACCATATGTGACATATGCAAATATTTGCACTTCTGGAGAAGTGCACACGAATTTGACTGATTATGATAGCAATACTGAAGAAAAGTAATTAACAAATCCTCCACGTCATGACAACATTGGAAAGGTAATATGGCTTGTTAAATTAGCAGTTCGATGGGTTACCATTACTTTAAAGCTCAGACTTATTAATAAGATTGTGATCATGTCACAAACTACTTGCCACTGAAAGAGTAAAATTTCCTAATCAAAGAAAATGATCACAGTTAACTCTAAAAGATGCAAATGAGTCCACATCACTATTCAGATTCAAAAAATGACGCCTTGTGAGTCGGAAAATCATGTCGCTGAAAATTGAATTAAAACATGACATCTCAGCCAAAAAGCTTTCAATAAGATCTCAACCTTTCCTTGAAGAATTGCATTATAATGCAGTTCATGAAGTTTCCTTGATCATGAGCTTAATTTTCGCTTAATTACAATGCTTGTCAGTAAATATTCAGTCCTTTTGATATCCAACTTGATTCATTATACTTATGAAGTCGCTTCATGTCGGTAGTAAACTCTGGAATAATTCGGAAAAATTTAGCTTTTTAAGAACTGCTCAAATAATTGTTTTGACTGCAGGTACGCAATCTCCGCAAGAACTGAATCTTTTCATATGAAAAGATGCACTGTATAAGATGCTTTTTTGAGTCGACACTACCTGCTATATACTTGCTCTATGATTGTGTTCAAATAATATGAGCAAATTCGCCAATGGTCTGCCAATATGATTTTTTATTACTTTTGTACTCGCTAGTTCTGCATCAAATCAGCAATAATTGAAATTTTTCGGAATCATGTTGCTTTTAGCCTCAGTGTCTCGCTAAAAGTTCACTGAATTGGATTGCTTCTTCACCTGCAGAAGCTAAATACTAAAATGTGCGATTTTAGTGTTATTTGAATTGAACTTCAAGTTTGAATCATTTGACTTTGACCTCTTCTAATACAATGATGTAGTCTCATAACGATTAATAATCATCATTTTATTAGCCACCTTGACCAGATCTTTCCATCAGTGCATGGTTTATTAGTTCTTGTTGTCATTTTCCATTTCAAAGAGTGATCTAATGGAAGTTTGTTAAAAATTGGCGTCTTTTGACCTTTGACGTTCACCTCAGTCGTGGGATAACCTTAAAAACAATGCTGTTTTTCTGAATCCCCTTTCAATGCCTTCTCGATTGATATATGGATTGGCAAAATTCGTGTAATAGTTTGGGAGATCAGCAGGGGATCACCTTAGAAAAACACCTTAGAGGGGCGAGCAGCGGCGTAGGGTGCCGTTTTGAAAAAGGAATTCAAGGAAAACCCAAATATAGGGTGACCCACATACATTACTTCAATCTCATAATATGCATATACAGATTGTTTCATAAAAAATGGATCACCCTTAAACATCGCCTTAACTTCAACTTTGTCTAACGCCGCCAAACTTGAACGAATTTCTCTGAAATTTGGAAGATATGTCAGTTGTGCTTACTAATATCATTGTTGGAAATTTCAAGCATGAATATTGAGTTGTTTTCCTGCTACAGATAAAAAAGTAGTAGATCATTTGATCTTCATTTAGCAATGTTACACAAAATCATACCTCACTCTTATAAAATTACATTTGTTTCCTTTGTTATGTAATATGTTGTTCTACAAGCCAAAAGCTATCAAGCAAAACAAAAATAAAGAAAATCGGTCAATCAAGCCAGTGTAGCACCATTATTCATCAACAATAATGTAACTGCTACATGTGATTAACTGGACTTCATGTTCCATAGCTTCCTGACTTCGTTGCGGTGGTGTTGGCAGCACTCCTGATTGCTTTCATCTAGAAATCTATCTCTTACCGGTTGAAAACAATACAAAGCACAAATGAACAATAACGAGATCGTATTCACAAAAGGCAAAGTGTCAGCCTTGCTAGAACTACTTCACATACAGCAAGGAACCATGAATTCTGAACGCTATGTGAATGTTTTACGAATGAACATTGGCCAAATGACAGATCAACTTAGTGATCCATCGACTTGGTTATTTATGGATGATAATGCTGCGTGTCACAGGAGTAGTAGAGTCAACTTATGCAAGTCTCAATTAGGGCTTAGGACATTATCTTGGTCAGCTCGTTCTCCTGATCTGAATCCCATAGAAAATGTATGGAGTATTCTAAAACGTAACGTTCGTCGTTCACTGCCACCTACAGATGGCGTATCACAACTTACGTCACTGTTAAAAAGAGAGTGGAGAAAGTTAGATCAGTCAAAAATCAACGATATCATCGAATCAATGCCTAGACGAATTGGTAATGTCATTGACAATAAAGGGTAGGGCCACAAAATATTAGCTTCTTAAGAACCGTTACTGTATCAGAGCTTATCAGATTATATAAGGACATTTAAATATATTAGGGACATGAAATAACATGAAAAATGCTTTCTGTATCATACTTATGTTTTATTTAGTCAAATTTTAGGATGATCCACTTTTTATGAAACGGACTGTATAATGTAGCCTACTGAATACGGACATGTGCAAAACTTCGCCTTAAACTCCGCATACATTCTGCATTGATGTACCAGTAGGACCGCTATATGCATGCACGGTTGCACATATCAAAAACACTACACATCAACAAATTAAAAGAATAAAATGATGCTTGCTTATGAAGAATTTCATAATTGTAATCCAAACATTGAACACATACAAACGTAGATCACGACAACGCTACTTCATTTTACAAAATCCATCAAAATCACAGAAATTTTGCTTTGATGAAAGGTTACGATTAACCACCATCTATTTTCAATTAGCATTCGGAATCGCTATCGTTTTATATCAATTTATTTGAGTATCCAATGTTTTCAATCACTCCAACCCGATCTTGAACATTTCACTCCAAAAGTGTCAAAGTGTATCTGAATCAACTAGAACGACTGCCCCTATTTCATCAGCAACACCATTCAACATTCCTTGGGATTAATAGTGGATCTATATGATAACAAGCATCCCTCACGCGAGTTTTAGATTTATCTGTATATAGAGGGGGAGGGGGGGGGGGGACTGCGTGCCACACTTCTCCATGATTACAAGAATGATGCCCAGCATTCTCTATCCCTACAATGTTATTCAGCACATCAAGTTGAATAGTAGCCTCATGCCTGTAGGATTGAAGCTGATAGTATAAGCGATCACGGCGGTGAAGATAATTAAGGAGTCTTGAGATAACGCAACTAGTATGAGTGTGTATCATTGTTGCTAAATGCTAGAGGAGAGGTCAAAGAAACATGAAACGGAATAAAAAGTAATGCTGATTGATTTCGATGCTTATTGTAATAGCTGCTTTGGAATCAAACCGAATTACTAAGCCGTAAAACAGTTGATTAATTATCATAAAAATCAATGGAATCAAGTCACAACTTCACACAGAAAAGTAACAAGTATTCAGTGAATACGGTGAATACAATGCACGCTAACGCCACTG
>CAJQUW010008357.1:0-53600 GCA_907163375.1 Prostheceraeus crozeri
ATCGACTCAATGGTGTTTCGGAATACTATCAGAATTTCTTTTCAAAGCAGAAGATTCTTTTTTATTTCATCTATTTCTCAAATTTCTAATTTCAAGGCTATAAGTAGAACTCGGTTGGTTCGAGCAGCAGTTAATGTTCATTTGCATCATACTAGTAGCAATGTTCTTATGATATTTCCTTCTTTCATTTGCACGACGAAGGAAATTGCATTTATTAGGCTTTGCCAATTAATTTTCTCCGCAAGTTCTTTTGTTTTACAGCAACGGCGGACATGACATATGTTACTGCTGTGTTACAGAAAAGAAAGTGTAGCTTCTGTAGCTTCTTTAGATCGTTATTGCATTTCAAACAAAAGATCATCAAAGCACATATCTAGTTTAGACCAAAGAAGCATTCTTGAACGGTGCACAGTCGGATAATCTTCCTGTAGACTTTGAAATCGTGAATTACTAATCATATAGCGACTTTATTAAACACAACTTTTAAAATGCTGAAGACATATAGAATGCGAAATTAAATGCATAAGGATTTCCGCACATACAAAAAATATGTAATCTGAAAAGCATGAAGTAAAAGGTGCAAGCTATTCAGTTATCGGAAATTTAGTGAATACTATAAACTAATTGACCTAAGCGTTGCGGGAGAAAAGCAGATAGTGTAAATGAATTTCATTTTTATTTACTTGCTTAGCTATTTTTCGGCAGATATTCGATGTTGATTGATCAATTTTCATTAATAATAATCGATTCTTCTAGATTAATCAAGTGTTATCAGAAAGAGTGTTGCCTCCGAAATTAAATTCAGAAACCAAATAGAATTTTCGAATAAAATGTCCCATGATTTCCATTATAACATCATTTTAAAAAGAAAATTCCGTAGAGATTACTAAGAGATTTCCCTAGTATCGAGAACTGTTTCTGCCACTTTTTGATGTCTGAATTATGAAAGTTATACAATGTTACAGCTTGCTCTTTTCTTTCATTACAAAGCAAATTTAAAAAGTCGTTTAAGTTAATGTTTCCTATACGACTATACCGTGATTATAATTGTGTTGGCTTTCAATGCCGCTGGAAGACAGTTGCATAACTATGAAATTCCATACACGGTGTTTTGACGGTAGCATTTGTCTTCCATGTCAGACAATTCACTAAGGGGTCAATCTATGAAGGATCTATGAAACGATCTGACTGGATTAAGCAGATTCATCAATTGAGGACTTATGTCATACTGTCGTCCGTCGGTAGATCAGTTGGTAGAACATTGGCCTAGAATGCCAGAGTTCGGTGGTTCAAAGCCATCAAGATTTTTTGCTGCAGTTATTTTCCGTTTCTTAAACTATCATGAAAATTATTTCATTTTTAATACAAGAAGCATATAGGCCCCAGAGTTGGTGCTTTAAAAATCAGCTTGACTTAAAGTCCCTGAAAATTATCTAATCCAAAATAGTCCTATCATCTATTTCGACATAGCTTATGAAGATGTTCTTATTTTATGAAAATTGCCTACTGTTTCCTAAAGCGCAATTAATTTAGACATTAAGTTTGAAAATAGAATTCAAAATGAGAAACATAAACATTCAATATAGATAAGAATATTAACGCCTGACAGAATCAGTTTGACATCAACAAACATAACGACATAGTAACAATTACATTTCAATCTGATGATTATCAGAGTGAGGACCGGGCCATAATTTTCGCAAGCCAGGATCCGGGCCCTGTCCTCGAATTGTAGCCTTTTGAATATTGTTGCATATTAAGCTTGAAAAATCAATTATCATATTTCAAAATTCCCTTAGGAGTTGGGAACTCTTGTTGAGAATTAAGGCATGCGAGGTTATGCTAAATGCCAGCTAAATGCAATATCTGATGAACATACAGATGCATGTATTGCATTCATATACGTAAATGCATATTCGAAAAAATGTATTCTTATATTCATGTGTTCATGTATTCATAATTCGAAATACATTAACCCGTGCTTGCTATTCAAGTCGTAGTGTGAATCGAGACCGCAAGGGAATTTGTTGTGCTACAAATAACTAGTCAAGCCAATAAAATGCTGAAAGCATTATGTTAGTTTTCGAGCAGAACGCACTGGTCTTCAAACATTCTTAATTTATTTAGGCATTTTTAGGGAGAGGATAATGTGCATGCGTCAGGGGATCTCATTCCTTAATCATCAGGTTCATCATAACAGATATGATTGCAAGTCGAACAATTTAAGCTCGATGGTGCATCAATGGAGCATAAAAGATACATATGTCAAGTTTAAGAGGACGCTCACGAAAGGTATCTTAAAGGTCTTCTGCTTAGGCACATGTTTCCCGGTCATGTTTCCAAAAGTCCAAGCCCGGGCTCGATTCTCACTCTAATGATAATATTGTGCGTCCATCAGAAGGCTCAACTACATAAATGTTGAAATAAATTAAAGAATCTTTTACGCTGTGATTCTTTATTTCCAAAGCTACAATCACATCATTTCATTTCTGTAGAGCCATTGCTGTTTCAAAATCTCGAATTCTGTTTTCTATTTATTCAAAGGGATGCTTTCTCCCAGGAAACAACACTAGTCAGCAACCATGAATTTACAGTCCGCTACAATATTGCGTAAGTTTGCTGTTAATCAACAACTATTAAGTTCACTTCCTTCCTATGTTCACTGATGCTGTGTAAAATGCTTGATTATCATGACTTTGCCGACTATCGATGCAACGTGAGAACTGAGAGGGAGCGAATCAAATTAATGTTCATCCTGTGCTGATGAAGTCAATGACCATAGAAATCCGACACTAAAATAATAAAGGTCAGAGCTGACATGGACATTGAAAGCAACAAAACGTCGTGCACATGCGCTGTCATCACATCAGTTCCAAAATGATGAGATGAAATTACCATCAACAAACCTCTATTGTCCTAATTTAAACAAAGCGAAAAATCAGATTTCTAAGTCAATTGCATTCAATTTACTTGAAATTTGCTTAAAACCAGTGATGCGCATCGGAAATGTGAAACGAATTCCGCTGAAGTGGTCCAATATCAGGAACACACAGCTTCATGTTAAGAGCTTCAGGGAGACATTCGTGAGGTAGCTCAACAGTCATTTGATTAACAACAGCATGTATTTGTAAAATGTCAAAGAATAAAACATAAACTAGTAAAAAAATCAGACGGAATCTGATTTTGTGATAATTCTAAGGCGGTCTTCTAATATGGTCCTCCCTTCCGGGTGACTACTCGCATGGTTTTACTTCATCACCTTATCAACTGATATATCCTTTCTCACTCAGGAAATTGTAAATATTAGGGCTATGCACAAGCCACACCTGCTCGCACCGTTCGGTACGTGCACCGACAATTTTAAAAAGTCACACCTATCGAAGTATTAGCGAAATGGATTAGTATAGGCGCTCTGGATTGTTGTCTGATTAAAGCTTTAAAATCTCGAACGTACGGTCTCAATCCTTCTTAAATGCTGTTCATATTTTCTTGACATTAATTAAACTTTCACAGAATAATTGGAAAATTCTGATAGTACTAAAGAATTTGAGACAGACCTATATAGACCTCTAATTTTATTTTGCCAACACTTGCAAGTGACTCTCATCATGCTTAACCTGTACGAGTCTATGATAGCTCTGACGGAACTCTATAAAACTAGATGACGGCTGGATGTAAAAGGAAATTATATATGCTGGATGTGAAACAAAAAATTACAAAAATTTACAATGACTAAATTGATAAGTCAGTGGCGAACGAAGAGAAGGGTTTTTAATTGATTATTTTAACAGTTTTAATATTCTGATATTTAATAATTTAATATTTAAGCACCTGAACACATCAGGAAATATAGAAATTTGATTCGAAACGGTATCACCGCTATCTACAAATTACTTCAATGAGACATTACTCGGCTTTCAAGCAGTTTCTCTGTGATGTGATTATGTTTCCGGATGACGAAAAAATCTGTCTGCTGGATCGGTGGCCGCTGGAATGCGAAGATAGTCTGTATCTTTTCAAGAGGAGCAATTTAATTATTTAAAAATAGTTTTCACTATGAGCTGGCGTCTGCAATTTCAAGGTCGCAGGAATTGAGATTTCGTGGCCTGCAATGACTAATCATGAACTTGAATTACCTAATTTTCACCACTTTTCACACTTTTTCTCAACATCAGGAAATGCATCTATTTTTTATATAGCTGTGATTTTCAAAAGGTTTCATTTTTGTGATATAGAAATTTGTATGGTTTGAATGGAGATAATAAATAAAACTGAATACTGTTCTCCTATTTGATTTAATTCCACAGCATGCTTAAGATATTTTTCTCTCCAATTTGCTGTGACTAATATAAAAGATGCAATGAATTAATTGTAGCTGAAACTATGTATAGCATGAATTTGATCGAAAATCGCACATTTCGGTGCACCGGCCCGAGAACCGATGCACCTCGCACAGCTCTAGTAAATATGCATCATTGCAAATTGTCACGTGCACCAGCTCACATGTAATTCGCCCATAATTTTCTGTAATAGCTTATTCCAAGAATCAGCGTGCTTTCAGTTTGGACTTACTTGTAAATGAGATCGAAAACACATGCATTTGGTACAGTGGGTGTACTGAAAGAGCGCGGAAACAATCTATTGTTCTTTATAGCCATCAGAAACAATTTAAAGGCATTTCCTTTATTCTTCGTTTTACTTGAGATCATCAGCGAAGGACATGGCATTTCGTCGTTGTCGAAATAATACCTGTCATGAGATTTTCAAAGTCAAATACAACACCTGACTCGTGGATTCTGCAACAAGTTGTTGTTTTTAGGAAATACTTGGTTCTGAGGTTGATCTATCCTGTGATGCTGTTCGCATACTAAGAAAGTAGGGATTTGCGAATCGGGAAATTTTGAGTCGAACCGAATCTCGAATCGAATCATAGGAAACTTAAATATAGACTTACTAGAGCTCATTTTTACGAACGATTTACTTAGCCAGTTATTCTGCAAGCCACTAAGGAAATGTGTCTATTAGATAGGTCCTATAGCAATTATTCAATTTACATTTCTATCGAAAGATACAGTGACACTTTGGCATTCATAAAGAAATAAGCAGTCAAATCAAAGTGTCTCTATTTTGCCAAGAAAATTAAGATATACTACGATTAGTAGCTGCATGTACAACTTTTTTCGAATGAATATTGACGGTAGATTATGAGTTGGATGGATGTTGATTTGTAACATGTAACATGTCTTGAACTGGTTATTGGGCTTGCTGTGCTAAATTGCCCGTAGGAAACTTGATGATAGGACCTAGGTTCATGACCTCAGGCGAAAAGAGAAAAGTAATTTGAGCATGAGGCGGGACTGGAAATGTAGCCTCCATCAATCGCTCCCATTCTTTAACCTATCAATGTCAATGTGTTTGGCTTTGTGGA
Organism: Prostheceraeus crozeri; assembly: GCA_907163375.1. Lineage (NCBI taxonomy): Eukaryota > Metazoa > Platyhelminthes > Polycladida > Euryleptidae > Prostheceraeus > Prostheceraeus crozeri. The sequence goes on from CAJQUW010008357.1 coordinate 5,429, forward strand.
TCGATACTTATTCTGTCGCAATATGATCGTACATCGAATCTATCGCTATGATTATTGGTGGACATTGGCTTTTGTGTTTCGTTATTTGAACTACTTCTGCTGAGGATAAGAACTATCGGATATGGTGAAACGAGAAACTTTACAATTTTTTGATTTCGAAGTGATTTTTATCCTTTTATATGTCCAACTCAACGCATGTGCCACGCGTAGTGCTGGCAGTGTGTGAAATGGTGCTTTCTGAATGTAGTATTTTGACTTGCTCTTTATATTGCTGTGATTTGTTTGTCTGCGCTACTTGGTTAGCTGAAAATGTATTTGAATGCGAATATAATTTCTTGAGTTGCAAGCATAAAGCTGGTTTTTACAACACAACGCAAGTAATATGTCTTAACTGTGCACAATTATTTTTATTTTGCTTGTTTTTTACATGTTGTACATGCGGTGCATGTAGTGCGCTACTTATCAATTATGTAGCTAGCGCTATAGCTGATTCGACCAACTCTAGTTCAGCAATGAACGGTTTTAGCCACTTTCAGTGAGAATCCAACACGCAGCACTAACACACAAGCTTGGCGGTGCTGGTCGCATGAAATCTTCTCGCTCGTTAATTGATTAATATCGACGATAAAGTTGTAAGGCGACTTAGTGGTCAAATTGATTACCACTGGAATCCTCATCGCATGGAGAAGACACTCCTTGAATCCATTTTTGTATTGGGAGTCTGCATTACTTAAAAAGCTCTTTTCATTGTGATTTCTTCTCACTGGTGTAGAATTGGCTGATTATGTCCAGAAAGAACAGCGACACGGTATCGAAAAATGCCTTTTGTCACACGAGCGCTAACACAATCGATGGGGACTTCATTACATGCTGCAAGATTGTGCTGTTCCACGCGTACCCGGAGTGTTTAATGAGAAAACCAGAGAAAAACTTCCACAGGTACCAATGTATATACTTGTATTACGTAGCTCTCCTGACGTTTCGCCTAGTCGGCTTGATCACAGGAAGTGAAAGACGATACAATCGTTCAGCATGGCATGATTCAACACGTGACATTCATCGAACACGTTCAGCATGGAATGATTTAACACCTGACAGACATTGGACAATAGAAAAATTACAAAACGTACACTAAAATAGTTTAAGAACTTACTGATAAATATTGTCCAATGTCTGTCAGGTGTTAAATCATTCCATGCTGAACGTGTTCGATGAATGTCACGTGTTGAATCATGCCATGCTGAACGATTGTATCGTCTTTCACTTCCTGTGATCAAGCCGACTAGGCGAAACGTCAGGAGAGCTACGTAATACAAGTATATACATTGGTACCTGTGGAAGTTTTTCTCTGGTTTTCTTCATTACATGCCATCTGTGTAAGAAGACATTCCGTTTACGAAAAGAACGGTCGTCGTTCTCTGCTACAGTCGGTCGCACAGAATTAGACAGGTCGTCTCTTCTTCCGTTTGACTACAGATTGTTTCATAAAAAATGGATCACCCTTAAACATTGCCTTAACTTCAACTTTGTCTAACTCCGCCAAACTTGAACGAATTTCTCTGAAATTTGGAAGATATGTCAGTTGTGCTTACTAATATCATTGTTGGAAATTTCAAGCATGAATATTGAGTTGTTTTCCTGTTATAGATAAAAAAAGTAGTAGATAATTTGATCTTCATTTAGCAATGTTACACAAAATCATACCTCACTCTTATAAAATTACATTTGTTTCCTTTGTTATGTAATATGTTGTTCTACAAGCCAAAAGTTATCAAGCAAAACAAAAATAAAGAAAATCGGTCAATCAGAGCCAGTATAGCAACATTATTCATCAACAATTATGTAGCTGCTACATGTGATTAACTGGACTTCATGTTCCATAGCTTCCTGACTTCGTTGCGGTGGTGTTGGCAGCACTCCTGATTGCTTTCAGCCAGAAATCTATCTCTTACCGGTTGAAAACAATACAAAGCACAAATGAACAATAACGAGATCGCATTCACAAAAGGCAAAGTGTCAGCCTTGCTAGAACTAGTGTTTTCTTTGCGAGCTACAAGCAAGCGACTAAATGTCCCTTACACAAATGTGCATCGATGGCATAATGATGATTTTCGACTCTGTCGTAAAGAGGGCTCTGACCGTCCACGCAAAACATCCAAACGTAGAGACCGCCTAATTTTGAGATTTGTTAAAGTTGATCCAAGTCTCTCGTTAACTGAGATGGCTGCACTAGTCTCGTCTATTTCTAAGTCCACTATTCGTAGAAGACTTATTGAGTCAAATTTCAAGAGCTGTCAGATCGAATTATCAGATCAGCATACAAAAAGAAGTTATTTATGGATGATAATGCTACGTGTCACAGGAGTAGTAGAGTCAACTTATGCAAGTCTCAATTAGGGCTTAGGACATTATCTTGGCCAGCTCGTTCTCCTGATCTGAATCCCATAGAAAATGTATGGAGTATTCTAAAACGTAACGTTCGTCGTTCACTGCTACCTACAGATGGCGTATCACAACTTACGTCACTGTTAAAAAGAGAGTGGAGAAAGTTAGATAAGTCAAAAATCAACGCTATCATCGAATCAATGCCTAGACGAATTGGTAATGTCATTGACAATAAGGGTAGGGCCACAAAATATTAGCTTCTTAAGAACCGTTACTGTATCATAGCTTATCAGATTATATAAGGACATTTAAATATATTAGGGACATGAAATAACATGAAAAATGCTTTCTGTATCATGCTTATGTTTTATTTAGTCAAATTTTAGGATGATCCACTTTTTATGAAACGGACTGTAGAAGGATATGATTAAACAATCTAATTCTGTGGTCGGTCGTGCTTTGTTGAATACGGATAACATTTACTATGCTTAATGCTACATGACCATTATACGGCCAAAATTTCGCATGCCGTGTATTAATAAAATAAGAGAAGTAATTCATTTGATAAATATTATTGCACGACGTGCTCTGTGACGCATTAATATGTCTACATTTATCAAATGATTCATCGCTACATGGCTATTAAAATCTCTTAGCGCACTGTGGTTGTATGTCATGCATTCGTTGTGCGCAAACGTTTCTTTCAGGACGTAGAAATAGAACAAAGACATTTTTATAAACAGTGATTAGATAGCATTTACTTTAAGATTCATGTAATCGGTTAGCCTACACCTTGTTATTTCTAGGCATAGAAATCGAATTATCATCAATGTCATTTATCTACATAGAAATTGACAACAATAAAACCTCTAGAACGGAGGTTAAGCTTCATGCAATACACAATAGTGGCACATAAATCGCACGCATTTTCACTTAGACGCACTTGTCAACGGCTGTATCATTGGGTCAGAATCAGTCACATGTGTAAATCAAAGCTTTACATTGGTCATTCATGCCCTAACGTAGTTCCCCCGGCGGTGCCACGACCTTGAGTCAATTTCCATTCTAGTCAACTTCAGTTAAACAATCTATTTCTATGTTTATCTACTGCTATTGTCCGGAAAAGTTTTACAGTAGGTTGATCAGTGGTTATGCAAAAGCACATGATTCCTTCGCGTCTTCAATACCGTGGACAAGTACTCACCAATTGTCTCCAATGTCCTGAAAGTAAACGCGGAAAGTAAACGTTAAGTCATTTCTTGGATCAGATCTCATTCCCACCATGGTCTGGACTAAGTTTGCTGCAGTTATTCCTGAACCCCTGACTATGCTATACAATCAGTGTTTACAGTTTGCTGACTTACCTAACCTCTGGAAATGCGAGGATGTTATTTCATTCCCCAAAACCAGTCATCCAACAGTGCGATCTCTGCGTCCAATCTCACTCCTGCCATGTCTGAACGCATCTTCGAGAAGATCTTTCTGAAGAAGCTCGGCCATCAGCTGTCGCTACGATTCCAGCTAATTCGGATTCAGGAAGAAGAGCTCAACGACATGTGCCTTAATTAAAATAGAAGACTATATTTCCACTAACCTTCAAGGAAGAGATAATCGTGCGGGTCCTATCTTGACTTACAAAATAACTAAATAACAAAATAATTTCGCTAAGTATTGACTTAGCGAAGGGGTTCGACAAATTTTCCTACAACATTCTTGTAGCAAAAATGCTAAGGGCCAGCTTTGATAATTGTTTGATTGCATCTGTTTCCAACTATTTGACCGCTCTGAAACAAAGAATGAGATATAAAAGACATTTCAGTAACTTTATTGCAATTCGCAGTGGTATTCCACAAGGGTCCTCGATTGGTCGGCTTATCTTTGGGTTCTTCGTCGCTGATATGTCGGTTGTCAATCATGAGGTTCTCATTTCAGTGTGCTGACGACATACTCCTGGCAGGGATCATCAAGAAACAAGATAACATCAGCCCACTCGTTTCGGGACTTCAGGACGTTCTAGAATGGACTCGCGAAAACAATATGCAAATAAAGCAAGATAAATATCAAGAAATTTTTGTGTCTCTTACAGGAAGGCACGATTTTTCAATCTATAGGGTTTCAGATATACCCATCAAGACAGCTTCTGTTCTCAGGGGTTATGGTTGACTGTATGCTGACTTGGAAATCCCATGTTTTGCGCATTGAGAAGAAGGGCAACTCCAGATTATCAGTACTGCGACGCCTGAAACCTTTCTTGCCCGCGAAGACTTTATCACTGTTTATAGTTGCTCTATCAGATCCATCATGGAATACGCAAGTTTCCCGGCTCAACTCTCTCAGCGTCCAAATCGAGTTCAAGATCGTTTGCGAAGCTCTAATTGTCATTACTTTTGTTTCCTTCTGCTGAGCTATCGAAGATTGATGATGACTGCCAGACTCATTACGTATTTAGTGAACGATGACGACCACTCGCTTCACCAGCTAACCCCAGAAATCTTGACTCATTCGCATTGCTTTCGAATGCCACTTTGTACAACCTCCATGCGTTCAAGGTCTTTTATTATTTCAATGATTCGCAGCTTGAATAGGGGTATTTTTTGAATATGTGCTTGCATGTTTTATTGTTATGACTTTTTTTGTCTGAATGACGCTAATTTTCTTTTTAACTTAGTTTGTGGCCTCACGTTTCTCATTGAGGCATATGAAAATAAACGATTCACTGGGTTACAAAAAAACCTTTTTGAAAATAGTCAGAAGTTTTTCAACTGATTTAGGACCATTTTGCTCCACTAACTCTGAATATGGCATCCATTTAACTCAATCAGGTCAAGTTTTCATGCTAATTATATTTTGGGAAACTAGATTTTCTGGCTTAATACAGATTGTTTCATAAAAAATGGATCACCCTTAAACATTGCCTTAACTTCAACTTTGTCTAACTCCGCCAAACTTGAAATAATTTCTCTGAAATTTGGAAGATATGTCAGTTGTGCTTACTAATATCATTGTTGGAAATTTCAAGCATGAATATTGAGTTGTTTCCCTGTTATAGATAAAAAAAGTAGTAGATAATTTGATCTTCATTTAGCAATGTTACACAAAATCATACCTCACTCTTATAAAATTACATTTGTTTCCTTTGTTATGTAATATGTTGTTCTACAATCCAAAAGATATCAAGCAAAACAAAAATAAAGAAAATCGGTCAATCAGAGCCAGTATGGCACCATTATTCATCAACAATAATGTAACTGCTACATGTGATTAACTGGACTTCATGTTCCATAGCTTCCTGACTTCGTTGCGGTGGTGTTGGCAGCACTCCTGATTGCTTTCAGCTAGAAATCTATCTCTCACCGGTTGAAAACAATACAAAGCACAAATGAACAATAACGAGATCGCATTCACAAAAGGCAAAGTGTCAGCCTTGCTAGAACTAGGGTTATCTTTGCGAGCTACAAGCAGCGACTAAAATGTCTTACACACACACAAATGTGCATGCATAATAATAATTTTCGACTCTGTCCTAAAAGAGGCTCTCCGTCCGCGCAACGCAAACAAAACAAACGTAGAAGACCGCCAATTTTGAGATTTGTTAAAGTTGATCCAAGTCTCTCGTTAACTGAGATGGCTGCACTAGACTCGTCTATTTCTAAGTCCACTATTCGTAGAAGACTTATTGAGTCGAATTTCAAGAGCTGTAAGAGGCCCTCTCAGATCGAATTATCAGATCAGCATACAAAAAGACGTCTCAGATGGGCAATGAGTCATTGTCAATGGCGAAATCAATGGGATCGGGTTGTCTGGTCTGATGAGGCATCAGTCCGTCTGAAGGATAGTGATGGTCGATTGAGATTATGGATAAAATCTGATCAGGAAATTCCGAGACATTTACATCGTCCCCGGGTGCAAGGTGGTGCGACTCTACTGATTTGGGCTGGCATTTGGACCAATGGCCGCTCTGAACTTCACATACAGCAAGGAACCATGAATTCTGAACGCTATGTGAATGTTTTACGAATGAACATTGGCCAAATGACAGATCAACTTGGTGATCCATCGACTTGGTTATTTATGGATGATAATGCTACGTGTCACAGGAGTAGTAGAGTCAACTTATGCAAGTCTCAATTAGGGCTTAGGACATTATCTTGGCCAGCTCGTTCTCCTGATCTGAATCCCATAGAAAATGTATGGAGTATTCTAAAACGTAACGTTCGTCGTTCACTGCTACCTACAAATGGCGTATCACAACTTACGTCACTGTTAAAAAGAGAGTGGAGAAAGTTAGATAAGTCAAAAATCAACGATATCATCGAATCAATGCCTAGACGAATTGGTAATGTCATTGACAATAAGGGTAGGGCCACAAAATATTAGCTTCTTAAGAACCGTTACTGTATCATAGCTTATCAGATTTTATTAGGACATTTAAATATATTAGGGACATGAAATAACATGAAAAATGCTTTCTGTATCATACATATGTTTTATTTAGTCAAATTTTAGGATGATCCACTTTTTATGAAACGGACTGTATATCACATTTTGTGAAGTCATCTGTTATTTCTAGGAACCCTTCTCACCCCAAAATGGCTAAGTAGAAAGAAGATACATTATAAAAGAATGCATTGAACTGGTATCACAAAATCTAATTTCACTTATTTGTATAAAAGTTATTGACAAAGGATAAGATAAATACATGTAGGCCTACTTGCACATGCAATCTGGGTAGAATGTCACAATTGTAAAAACGTCAGGGCATGAGTTTCCGTATTTTGCAGTTCCTTGAATGCTCAGCTGCAGGGATGTCTCTCTTTAGATTCCAGCAGTAATCAGCCATCATAACTGCATCCCAGCGTCCCTGATACCTGGTCTCCATCACCTTTATGTCTTGATGGAATCTCTCCCCTTGTTCATCGCTCACAGATCCCAGATTTTCAGGAAACCAATCCATGTGTGAGAAAATGTAATGCATTTTGATACTCATGTTGCATCCAAGGATTCTGAAAGCAGTCAACATATTTGAGACTAGCTCTGCATAGTTTCTGGCCTTTTTATTGCCAAGAAAGTTCTTCACTACCAGAACAAATGCTCTCCATGCCTGCAGGTCCACATCGTTCATTGAATTTTCAAACTCAGTATCTCTGATTAGCTGTCGGATTTGAGGGCCATCAAAAATGCCAGCTTTCAATTTCTCTATGGTCAATCCTGGAAAAGCATGGCACAAGTAGGCTATGTAAAGCAGGCACCATCCTTGTCCAGAGCTTTGGTGAATTGCTTCATCAAGCCGAGTTTGATGTGCAGCGGAGGGAAGAGTATCCTGTCTCTGTTTACCAAGGGGTCGTTGATAACGTTCGTTGCTCTACATGGCGCCAATTCTTCGCGGATTAGCCAGTTTTTTCTAGTGCAGTGATGATCAGTGTCTCTGCTATCCCACATGCACAGGAAGCATGGATACTTGGTATAGCCTGACTGCTGTCCCAACAAAAAATTCACCATTTTCAAGTCAACACAAATTAGCCACTGATGCTGATCATAACGTATTTTCTCCAGTACGCACTTCACTGCTTCATAGTTCTCTTTCAATGTAGCCGAGTGAGCAAGAGGTACAGAGGCAAACTGATTGCCATTATGAAGAAGAACACATTTCAGAGATCGCTTGCATGACTTGCATACCATGTGTGGTGCCCAAACTTCATCCTGGTCACCAAGTTTAATTCCAAAATATGATTGATAGGCACGTTTTATGAAGCTTGTTACTTGATTCCTGTTAGATAAAAGGGTATATTCACCGCAAATATAGCAGAAAACGTCAGGCCTGTCTTTGCAAGATCTTCTGGTTGAAGTCATCCTTCAGCTGCAAAATGAGAATGTGTTATTCAAAATTCACTGACAACATTCATTAAATATGATGACAAGGCTAAAAATAGCATATGGCTCTTCGATTGAAATAGAAATTGCTCTGAAAGCTTGCCTTCATTCGTTGAATAGATTGACAAAGTGCAGCAAAGAACTCGCACCTAGACAGGTTGAAAATTCTCTAACAGAGTGAATGAACAAACGTCCATCAGAGTGCAAAAATATCATAGAAATGTCATAAGCGATGAATTCAACAAGGTATTTGAGCAGTGGAAACATTGATGGTGAATTGCATATTTTCAGATGGGCAGCATTATAGATAATCAGATGTGACACAAAGATCTTCAGAAATTGCATTTTTAGTCTAGAAAATAAAAGAATGGCTACATGAACGTAAGAAAATACCGGTACATGGGAAGCTCTGGATCATCGTATAGGCCAAAACTTGAAAACCCCAAAATGTAGCTTAGTTTAAAAAGTTGATCTGATTGAGCAAATCTGAGGTGATTTTTGAAATCAACACACTTGATTTACCCGAAATCAGCTAAAAACACTTAGACTATTTTTTCTTTGTTGACCAGTGAATTATTATTGTCATTATTATTACCATCCGGTCCAGCATCTCAAATATGCAATGTCACTCAAAAGTCGCAACTAATGTGAAAAAGTATAAATCAAATGAGCTAGTTGAGGTAATTTTTTGGCCACCCGACGCGGACCGATTCGAATTTTTCTCGAATCGCAATTTCAAATCGAACCGAACCTCGAATCGCAGTCGATTTGCGAATCGAATCGAATCTCGAAGCTTCACAGGTCCCTATAAGAAAGGCCTCTGTTGTTACTGAAGCACAAGAGGCGTCGGTGTACAAATGGTTGAAGAACTTTCAAGATGGCAAAGCAAGTCTGGAGGATTTGCAATTGTCAAGTTTCAAATTGCATGCAATTGAAATTTCAACTTTAAAAAGGGATCTGTGTCGATGTTGAGGGATGTGAACTAGTCCTGCTACTGATTCCTGATATTGGATGAAATGAAGGTAATTTAGGTGTGTTACTATTCTTAACTGAGGATGCAACTCAACATTTAATTATTTTACTTACAAGTCAAGAAGAAGTTCCAAGAATGTAAGATCTGCAACGGCAGTCACACTAGAGAACATCGAGACATTGGAGGCATTGCAGGAGATTTGGATTAAACAAAGAGAAGATTTGTTACAGTTTACGAAACATGGCTACCTTTCTTCAAGTTCGAAACGAATGAAACGTCGAAACATTAGTGCAGATATCATACTGCAGCTCTCACCTCAGAACTTTTAAATAGGCTCAAATGGATTTTTATACCATTTTTACTTGATCATTTTATACATTTACCTGATCAAGCTCTGTAATTACCTATTCTGCCCCAGTCAGTTGCTAGATCATCACGTGATAATTTCAAATACAAAAGTCAGCTGTTAGTAGAGCAATTATAGATAGTTGACAATACAAAGCATTCATAGAATTCATTGGTGCATTAACATACGTGTAGAAGATTAAAGTCAAAGTTATAGAATATTGTGGTATAGAAAGTGGGTAAATGTACACAGGCAATATCACATTGACATGGATCTTTGAGGGCAACAATGTAGGACATTTGAAGGCGCGTAAGCGCCTGAAAACGTCTTAGATTACTGCCCGAAAAAATCTATGTTAATGGTATTGTGCGAAATTAAAATGGGCAGATTAGCCTAGGCTGCAATGTAGGATAAAAGCGGGCAGCAATGCTATGAATACACATGGAGATATTCGCAAACTGAGATACATGCACAGATGCAGATATCATCATTGCGAGATACATTATTAGTCAAGCGACATTGTTGTGCTGATGGTTTCTATGATTGCTACCAAAAGTGCACAATGAAATATTGCGCCGTGCAGTTTTCGACATTGTCATAGACTTCTGTGATAAGAGACATAGACTAATAGCAATGCATCGTTGTATTCAGAATTCACACAGAAATCTCGTCCGTTAGCGATAACTCGATTGCTGTGTTCATTATTCGTACAACTCTACATTGTTGCCCTCTTTTTTACACATCATAACATAGGTAAATTACGGAGAATAAACAAATTCCTGTAAATTGTCATTTGTTTTCTAAAGGAGCAACATACTGTCAGGAATTTCAGCGAACTTTCTGAGCTAATGCCAGCTTACTAACAATGGCTGCGTGATACACCATGAGAATACTTTTTCTGTTGCTATTCGGAAGCGGACTGCGAGAATATGCTAAAATGCTTGAGTAAAGCGATCAAAACTTCATGAGCTCCTATTATAAAATCGTTTGTTCATGCATAGAACCACTCCAAGACCAAGATACAGCAACATTGATGCATGGTAGCTCATTGGCACAACCACACAGGAGGTCGTTAACATCCCATCTACCGACAGTCTCTACATGATGGGGAAATAGATTTTCCTGTTCCGAGCAATTTTGAGGGCGTGTCCTGAGAAGGCGCTGTACACTGGATCGTCCCATCCTGATGCGGTGAGAGACAAATCAAGTACTGTGAGACACACCCGCCCATTCCAGTAGAAAATATTCGTATTTTGTCGTTGGATGCATGATTGCAGAACATCCTCAACTCTATTCCACAGCTTTATGACTGTGATTTGCGTAGATTAGATAATCAAATACTTTCGTCGATTTAAACTTGCGATTTTGCCTATCCATGAATTGACTGCACGGTTCAGCTTGAAAAGCGATGACAACACGCTGACTAATTAGTGCACATTCGTGCTCAAAATCTGGAAGAGGGAATGCCAGGGCAATTGAAGAGTGAAACTTTAGACGCCAACTCGGTGCCGCACGGAACTAGTAGGCTACCGCATGCTAGTAGGCCTACCGTACGCGAGACTAACACAATGAGTAGAACAGGTATGTTCTTTAGCGTTGTCTGAGTTTGGGGCATCGGTTCGTTGGGTTAGGTATACGTCTAATTCGATTGTGGTTTCTCAGTGTGGAGGGCAGAAGAAACGACCGAGGGGTTCATGGCTCTCGGCAGCAACTTGGTTTTAGGGAGAAGGAATTAAACATGTCGTCCTTTTTCAAAACTTTCACGGCTTTATTGATGTGACTGCGATTTCTATAGACGTTCAAAACAAGATATAGACGTTCTATTGATGTACAAAGCGAAGTTCTGTCAAACACTTCTTGAAACATGTATTCTTCACGCGATTCTACGGCTATTTCGAATTTGAGAAGAAGCACTTTCTCCTATTTTCTTTGATTTTTCCCTGAAAAGATCTTGACCCTTTGAGCTCACTATTTGCACACCCTCTCTTACATCGTGAAAACTATCGGAATCTTGATGCACATGTGTTACAAGTCGTTTGACAAATGATCGTCTATATGAAAGATTAAAGTCAGCAATAAATTGTCAATATATAAATGAAAATTGGACGGAAATCTGGATGGGAATATATCAGTTTAACAGAGCATTTCAATTTGTATTCAAATTATGTGACATTATAATTATATATCTGCGGTTGCCTAACGAATGTGGTTGCAATAATGACGATATAATTTCACACTTTCATCTTGCTTCAAAATTACAATGCCGGTATCTGATATGGAAGTTTCAAAATAGTTGTCAGCAGATGAATAATATGACCGTGTGAGATACGAAAATTGCGTATGAGAGCTGTCAACAATATCTCAAAGTGAAAACTTTTAACCATGTATTGAAGCAAACTTCATTTCAAGTAATTGAAGTCATCATGCATATATCAAGTCCTACTTCGAGGGTGTGTATGCATTTTATGAATACTACATGGTCTAAATAGTCAATCAATCCTGAATACTTAATCAAGTCATATTTCTGTATAATGCTATTCTGTAATTCTGTTTTCTTCCTAAAACACGAGAGTCATCTTCATCGAAATTACTTAAGCATTTAAAAGGGCACCAAGACATAAGTTTCAGAGTGATGCTGACAGAGATAACTAAAATTTTCAGCAAAAATTGCTGTAAATTAAAACTTCCCAGGGATGCGCAAAGTCATCATTGAGCAACTTTGCAGCTATTTCACCACATTACAGAACAAAGATAAGCAGCACCACGGAAAATGTTATTATATGATAAGTAATCAACCATAATTGTCATATGCTATTTTTGAGTGATGATGCGCGAATTAAATACTTACTTTGTGCAAGCATCACATATTTCCTTCCTTTAGTCATGATACGTATGAAGCCGTTAATGAAATTAATGTCACAGGTAGACTAAAAATAATCTTTGTTCTAAATAAAGTTTCATACATGCCGGTTGTAGTCTTTCACAGTCAGCAATGGACAACTACGTTTGGATAGAAATGTGGTCTTTATTCAAAAATATTTTATAATTGGTTAGTCACAGAAATACTTTTTACTTTTTACCTTTTTACTGTGATTACATTAGAGTCTGACCGAATCCCACACACTGAAAAAAACACATTCTACAAAGATGAGTAGTGTACAATCTGCGTGTAGTCTACCGATATCAATGCAAGAATATTGAGTATTCCACCATGCTTTATGACTTCAGGTGTGGTTCATTTCTAGTTGTAGTGCGGCTGGGTTCACAGGGCTGATAATAAGCTTGCTGATGCCAGCCATGTCAGGAGAACAACGAGAACTTAATACTGTTCAAGATTGCAATTTGCTAAAACTTTTGACTTTGGAAACAACAATAAAGCCACATGGGAAGCCATTTGCAGTTATTGGATATTGGGGAATATGCCAAAATTACTGAAAATGTTTTGGATATTGAGATTACCCGAACCAACTAAAAGTTGCAGGTAAATCATAGAAGAAATCATCATCAAATCATAAAAGCCGTTTTATTGAATCACATTTTTGAGTTTTGTGTTCATGGATGCTGCAGCAATTTTACTTAAATTGGCAATAATGCAATTTCAACCGTATTTTGCTCGGACAATTTTCAACACTGAAAACCCGGGACAAGCCTCTCTGAGCCCGTCTGAATTCGATGTTACCATAATTCAATCGTTCACTGAACTACGGCATAGCACAATAGGGGTATGATCGTTCCAATGGTGATACCAGTTTTAGCCAACTTGGTCGTCTTGTTACTATTCACCATCGACGTCACGGAGTCGCCAACCTCGTGAAGAATGACATTGCTACACCAAACATGTATCTCTACATCCTTCAGTGGAAATAGGACCCAGTGGCTAGCAAAATCCCTAGACACGAACAACCTGGTCATCGTCAACATCTATAACCCGTATAGCAATATACCGATCGAACTACCACCAATTTTCCCTCCATCAGTCATCTACTCAGGAGACTTCAACTGCCAGCACAAAACAGGGGATACTCATGAAACAGTGCCAACGGAGAAGCACTCCTAGACTGGGCATCTAATGCCGATCTCCACTTACTCTACTATCCTACACTGCCAAAGACCTTTCACTCAGCAATCTGGAATACGTTTTCAAACCCAGACCTCACTTTCGACAGCCACCACCCAAACAGGGTGCTGCCACATCCCAATCACTTTGTTGGAAGTAACTTCTCCAAATCACAGCATCGACCTATGATCATTCATCACCCTGCCATAATCAGAACCACTCCCACTGCAGCACTATCGAGGTGGAACTTCAACAAAGCTGCCTGAAAGCAGTTCTAACTGGAGAGTTTCTATCTACACTCAGCTTCCCAGGTCCCACTCAAGACAACATCGACGAAAGTTACAGCAGATTTCAAAAAGGCATAATCAAAATTGCGAAAAACACGATCCCACGAGCCTACCGCAAGACGTATATCCCATCGTGGGACGGGCACTACAACGACCTAACCATGGACCATGAAAAATCCTTGACTTTATAATAGAAGCAAAAGACCGCACACGAGCTGATCAATTGTATCAACAAACGCCGTCAAGAATCCTGGACTGCCACCGTGAAAGCAATGGATATGAAACACTCAAGTAGCAAAACATGGGCAACTCTGAATAAACCATAGTAATAAACTGTTTATCTGAAGTTCGCTAGAATGGAAATTGACTCAAGGTCGCGGCACATCCGGGGGAACTAAGTTGGGGCATGAAGAACCAATTAAAAGCTTCGATTTGCTCATGTGACTGATTCTATCCCAATGATACAGACGTTGGCAGGTGCATCTAAGTGAAAATGCGTGCGATTTATGTGCCGTTATTGTGCATTGCATGAAGCTTAATTTCCATTCTAGAGGTTTTATTGTTGTAAATTTCTATGGAATAAACTGACATTGCAAACAAGAAGATTGTAGCTGCACCAAAAGTCATCAAGGCAAACCAGATTGCCCGCTACATTATCTGTAATAATAAACATAAGAGCCATGATAAACTTGAACAGAGCTTATAAGACACGTGAACCAACAACTGAAAGAGCTATGGCACGCTCCCTCTGCCAACCTAGATATCTGCCGAGAATTCAGCCAACAAGAAGTGAAGATCGCACTCGAGACTGTCAAAAATGGAAAGAGCCCCGCACCAGACATCAACTGGTTGACGTCCTTTCTGTCCAAGCTGCTTAGATCAAAGAAAGTACCAAAGATTTGGAAACTATCTACAGTCTTAGCAGTCCTTAAACCAAACACCACCCTACCTGCACCTATAGGCAACACAAAAGTCATCTGCTCCATTTTATCGCAGTCTCACCAGCCATTCTCGCAAACCCCTTTCCAGACGAATGTACACCCTGAATCAAGAAGCTGGTAATTAGTCTCCACACGTCTGGACACGCAACAAATGGAAAGAGCCCTGGGATTCATCTCAACAGAAGCTATGGGCTTTCATAGCAACAGTCTCATACAAACCTCCTGAAAGCGACATGCCTAGAGCGAAATGGGTCCTCCTGAACCGATTCTGATCCGGCCATGGGCGATTCATGCATCGAATAGGCATGACACGTAATGATACCTGCTACTGCGGGGCAGTACAGACAAGTGCACAGAAACTAGCCACGACAAACTAGCCAAAGACTCTGAACTTTTGCAGCTAAACTGTGAACTTTTGTTGTTAACTGTGAACTTCCTTTCTTACATGTATACTGTGCTATTAATTGCTAATGTATTTCATAGGACTATATATGCTGCACAAGAGAGACTTTATCCATTACATTCCACGATATTTTGATGCCTCAAAGGACAGTGATGCTAATGAATGACAGCAATTTGCTCTAACATTCCTGCAGGCAGTTCATGATGGTGAAAAATTTGGTGAACGATTTATCGACTATTTCGGTAGTTGGACGAAGCATCATTAACGCTCGAATGTTAACTCAATAGGTATCTGTGTTTACCTAAAAAATCCCAACAAAATTGTTGAAAAAGAAGTGAACTTGCCCAGCATTAAAGTGTTGACTGCCATTTCATGAAGTGGACAAATCTGGCAAACCATTTTTGAAGATGCTGCATCGGGAAACTATTACTTCGTCATGTATCAGACATTTTTTGATCGGCACGTGTGAGCGGAAATCCATCATTTTTCACTAACAGGATGAGACTCATGAAGGACAGATGCATTGCTGGATCGATGATAAAGTCCGGGGTAGATGAGTCGAAAGACGTTATGCAATCGAATTGCCTTCACATTCGCAAGACATCGCGCCTCCTGATTTTCCACAGGGGTCATATCTAATGAGTAGGGCCGACTAAATATGCAAACTGCATAAAAAATGTATATTTCAGCTTTAATTGCATAAATATGCCTATCATGAAAACAAGTGTTTTCAAATACATATATATATATATATATATATATCTATTTAAAGACTACCTCCTCCTCCTCATTACATCAGCAGATCAAAAATATTATTTTGAATGGTTGTGAGTGTAACCAGTAGACACTGACATCTTAGGTGAAACTTTTTGTCATTTTAGGCTTTTTCTGGTGAATAATTTTACAAATTTAGGTTGCATATTTAGGTGAATCAAAAATCCATTAAAATACCTAGATTCATTAAGAGCGATGGTTTTTGTTCATGTTCATGAATTGTGCTTTTTTCGGTAACTAATTTGTAAACAAATACCGCGACAATAATCTGCGTATTAGTTTAAAGAATTAGAGAAAAGAAAATGACAAGCAAGTCCTAGATTTAATCGCGATTCGGAACGATTTTATTTCAAGCTATAACAACTGCACAGATGAAACGTTGACAACTACGAGTAAGTAGGCCTATATATGTTTCAAATTGTGTATTGACAATTCAAATGTACAATTTTGTATGTGTCAAGCAGATCAAAATTACTCGTATTTCAAATGTTATATAAACTCTATTAATGTATGTAAAAGAATAAGAAACTATGACCATAAAACATGTGGCCCTCCCCAGAATCACTCATCAATGTCTTCATTATTCCACTTTTAAAAGCAATTCGTTACCACGATTTTCTCAATGTTTTCCAATGTCAGTAGATGAGTTAATCAAATAGCTTCTCAATATTTTTCATCTCAAATATTTTCTCAATGTTTTCCAATGTCAGTAGATGAGTTAATCAAATAGCAAGTTTTAGTCGTAATGACAACATTTAGATGATTTAGGTGTTTTTACAAAATATTCGGAATTTAGGTAAAAATTTAATAATGCATCTCATTATTATTTAATACATGTATCTCTGATTTATACAATGAATAACCCAGAGATAAAATGCATGGTTGCTGATTCCTTCTTTGGACATCATTTGACGTGACTGTGATCATCATACAATACAAGATTCGTATACAATAGCTTTAAAATCATGGATGTAAATTTCGACTAAGGTTCTTCGTAAGTCTCCATGATCCTCGGGGACAATGGGGTTATCAAGTATACTAAACACTCCAAGGCATCCTTTACTTTCCACTTCATAAGGTATTCGGAGATATGAGAGATGAGATCTCATTGTGGAGAAACAATTCCGATAATAATTCGACCAAATCATACAATAATAAATTTTTAAACTTTTTTCTGAGTTTTCTCAACAGGACTTTTTTCTACACTAACATAACCAACATTGGGTTTACATTGCAAAAGCCTAACTGAAATATTATAGCTAAAAGAGCTTCAACGTTTACTTCTCCGGCTAAATGCATAATCCCACATCTTACTCGAAACGTTGCTATTTTTTATCAAACCCTTGTATTCTTGTAGGAATTAGTTCCATGGGTTGCACTGGAGTTGACTCATCCACGGTAACTTTGCTTTCTGAATTCCGTACTCAACCTTCTCTCTATCATGACGATAGAATATTTCCTTTTCATTCTTTTCTCTAAAGACATGCCAAGCAGAACAGGATTTTTCAATTATACCCATTTCTAACATCCGTCATGTTTATGTGCGCACCGAGTAGCAAGCTGTCACAAGAAACGAAAATCTTAATTTTATGATGAAACCTTTACATGCAGTACATTCGTTGTCATCGCATAGATAGATGACTTGCGTCTTATCTACGGCGTCCACCCTGCTTAAGGATCTGTGATGGTTTTTCATGTTAGCGAACGAGGCTACTGAATGCCGTCTTTCTGCATTTGTATTTCACTGCCTACAATCTACATGACTCCGCCCCAGCGCATTTGGCCACGTTTCGGCGTAACGAGTATGACAATTATTTTCATCGGCGTTTGAGCTTATCATCCTTCAACACCTTGGCCATTCCTCAAGTTTTAGGAAGATAGTCAGGAAGCATGGTTACGGTTGCGAAAGAGTCTTTCAGGCGAAGCAGTAAGCGGAACTCCCCTCACTATTTTCAAGCTGGTTGGTGAAGACAACCTTCCGGAGCCATCTTTTTCCAAAGTTCACATATTTTAACACCTTGCTTTTTCGAGGCTGCTTCCTTCTCGATTTTCATTTTATATTTTGGCTGGATGCGCATGTGATATAGTTGACCTCTATTTTGCTGATTACGAGCTTCGTTCAAAGCATAAATCTGCACTTCTTTTTCAACATTTCTGCGATTCTTAAGCTCTTCAGCTCCATTAGAAGGACGATATATACCTATAAATAGGTATAATCATGGACAAATGACATTGCTTGAAGTGCAAGTAATCCCTATTTTGTTTATCTTTGTTTCGTGGGAGCATTATCTTGAGTACATTGCGACTCCATTGTTTGAACAATATCAACGGAAATTCCCCAGAAAATTTGAAAGATTTCTAACCGTTTGACGCTTTCATGCTATCAAGCTCACGGAATTGAAAGTGTGAAACACACTTTGGATGCGATATTGCTGGTTCACGTACTCACTTCCATGAATATCTGCATAGTCAAAATACCCGATGTGATAGATCCTTTGAATCTTTTTATATGACTTTTAAAAGGAATCATTTACAGCGATTTGAATGTTATCCAGACCTGGGATTGCAACGGTCAAGAACCGGATCCGGAATCTAGTGTGAAATCCGCTCGGGTCCTGCGAAGATCTTTTCTATTGGAAAGCTGATTGTCATTCATGTTGTGGGAAAATTCTATTTAAATACAGATGTTTCAAAATTTGTAGAATATTTTATTTAGAATGTTTTTGTTTTACTCACTTCCAGTGGTAGGGATGGTGTAGATGGGTCCCTAAGAGTACAAATCTTAATCCAGGAACTTTTTGTAGCAAGCCATGGAAAGTCCATCTAATATTCATTAGAGTCTGAAAACGACAAAGTAACTGTCCCATACTTTGATTAAGCTATTGTCATGCTACAGCTGAAAACCTGCAGCCCATGTGCAGGATACACCCGGGCACCCGGGTCTAGCATGCGCGTGCTCGATGAAACCCGGGTAGTTGCAAATGCTTGATCCAGGCATCGAGTTCATTTCAAGGTGGATTGATTTCATGTACTTTAGTGCATCTGATGCTGTGGGTCTTTCCCATGACAGTATAAAATGCTTGCACTGCATTTGACAATGTCATTTAACTAGCCTTTTTCTCATTCTATAACTGTTTTGCGACTGCAAGACCAATTGACATGTCGCGCATTTGAAGTGGCAATCATCAGCGTGCGGAATTGTATTTCTTAAATCATTACATTTACTGAGTTATACGAAATTCAAAATATAGTAGCTCCTGGGCATGAAGGTTATCGAATGAAGACATAGAACTCTATCTCTGGAGGCCAGTGTAAAAGGCAAATGTGCCCAGACAACAAATATTCAAATAGAATCTTTCAAGATGATGGCATTCTATGAAAGAGAGAGAAAACAACTTTTCATGTATTTTTAAAAGAAATTGCATGGTGTGCGTCCTCAGAGCGCCCTATTACCTCATTCTATGCATCTCTTGACGTGTTGTTCAAGCAAATTCTATATGTAATGAAGATAGAAAATCTCGTTTGGGAAGATGTCAACAACAAAAAGTTCCAATTCTGGCATTCTAGCTTTTTCTGGCAACAATGCTGTCAGAACATTTCGTAAACCGCCGTGTATCTTTAACACAAATACACCTTTCTCACAAGAAGGAACATGACACATATCAAAGTTTTGGCTATAAACAGTCTAACAGTTCATATAGAATATCGAAATTGCTTCGCATCGGATAAGAATCCTTCTTATTCACTGGAAAGCGCAACTCGCTTGTATGTTCTTAATGATAGAATTTCATGGTTCGTCCGTACGGGAGGTTAGTCATATTCGCTGAAAAAGATAAAGTAGCTCCCTTTGTTCGACGTAAATCTTTATCTAAAATTAAATAAAAAATTACGTCGAACAAAGGGAGCAATTCTACTTTATATTTTTCAATGATAAAAAGGGTCCCTGAAAAATTCCGAATGTCCTCCTTCAATCAATTCATCTGGAAACCACACTTTTACTTGACATTTGGAGCCCCTTCTCTAGGTTGAATGAGTTATATCATGACGCAATCGTATATTTTTCCATCGACGACCATCACCGCATCACTGACAAGCATAGTTGCCTGAATCAGATGTTCCAGTAGGCCTATTCACTTGAAGTCACTTGAGGTGGACTTAATTATCAAAATAATCATTTGTTTCTAGCTTGTCCCAAGTAATGTTGTGCCAACCGATGCCTGTCTTCGGATTTTATACTTAGTATATGCATGTACAGTACTGTGCAAAAAGATTGCCCCACCCTAAATTTTATGAGATATTCGGCGAATTATGACTTTAAGTAACGATAAGGTATCACATATTGGTATAACTATTTCGAAAACTTATCTTAGTGTTATCCTATCGTACTGACTATTGTAAATGCTTATTAGAATGCATATTTCAGCTGATTTCCTTTATGCTGTTGGTAAAATGCAAAACCATGTATACATTTATCAATTAACAATTCATAGAAACAAACTTAATTCACATGAGATAGTTCAGTAAGTCAACGGTCCACCTTTCGCCTTGATGCATTCTGCTACTCTTCGAGGCATCGATTCTATAAGTTTTTTGCAAATATCAGTCATTTCATTGGTTCGCATCAAGATGTCCAGGCATTGCTTGATGATGTCTTGCTTCGTCTTCACTTCATGTTTATTAATTTTTTGCTTCAAGATGAACCATAAGTTCTCTATAACGTTCAGGTCCGGGCTGTTCCCCGGCCATTCCAAAAGCCGCACTCTATTCAAACTCAAGAACTCTTTACACACTTTGGCGGTATGGCAAGGTGCCAAGTCTTGCTGAAGGATCCACGCCTCACCTTCCCACCAATCATGCGCCTGCGGTAACACTCTGCTTTCCAGAACTCGGAGGTACTGCTCTTTATTCATTGATCCATCTACGACATGGAAGCGCCCTGTACCTCGTATTGACATGCAACCCCATATCATTAGCTTTAAAGGATGACGAAATCGAGCAGCGAAGTGATCTGCTTTTGGAATCTCACCAACCGTGCGTCTCACGAAGCGAGTCTGAAGTGGTTGGATCTCTATGCATGTTTCATCGGTAAACATGACTTTTGACCAGTCATCAATATCCCAATGCCTGTGATCTTTCGCCCATCGAAGTCTTTTTTCTCGCATTGCTGGCGTCAATACTGGACTATTAATTGGCCGATAAGCTGGCCGTCCTGCCTCCAAGAGTCTTCTCCGAACGGTAGAGGAGTCAAGTTGCACACCATAATCAGTCGCAAGCTCTTCAGCCAATTCTCTGGATGATGCTCTAGGAGCGGCTTTTGATAACTTTACAATCGTTCGGTCCTCACGCTCTGAGGTAACCCTAGGGCGGCCGCTATTGTGATAATCAGCTTCCGTGTTACCTCTTTCCTCAAATCTTTGAATGATACGATCCACAGTGCGACGATCTTTTCCCACTGCAGCTGCAATTTCCCGATGAGACATCGAACCAGATTGATAAAGGCCAATAATTTGACCGCGAGTAAAATCGCTGGAGGTTGCCATTATCAGCGCACAGTGAAAACAAATGTCATTGATAAGACGATGCAAGATAGAAATCAGTATACCCACGCGTGTTGAATGCAGCATTGATGACAACTGTTGTCTCGATTCCCGCAATGATTGGCTGCTGCCTTGATTCAACCAAACATGACGCATTATCGCAAAGCAGTTAAAATGATGACGACTGTTGTCTCGATTTCCGCAATGATTGGCCGCTGACTTGATTCAACCAAATCACGCAACCATTGACGCATTATCGCAAAGCAGCTAGATGCTGAGTAAACGTGTCGAACAACATAATAAATGTTTGTCTTTTCCTTCAGGCCTACTCCTCTCTATCTGGTAGATTTCATAACTGTTAGTGTCACAAGCCATATGCAACGCATGCAAAGGACTGTAACTGAATGAGGAAATGATGAATTTGATAAGTAGAGCCATTGATTTTGATCAAATATCACTATAATTACCTATACATGAAAAAGAGCTGTTTTCATAGAATACTTGTGGGTGGGGCAATCTTTCTGCACAGTACTGTACATTTCAGCTGACAAGAGTAAAATTTGTGACCTAAAATGTTATCTTTAAATTAAAGTTTGAAATACATAATGCAGCAGAAAAATAATGTGAATTGAGAAATTAATTGCACTTTCAAGTCCAAAATGGCGTTGTTTCTAAAAATTAAATTGTAAGTCCATATTTCGGATTTTCATTTTGAAATTCGCATCTCGTCCTGAAACATGCATGTTGTTATGAAAATTCCGGATATTCGGAATTTTGAACTTTACTGGCTTGTACACCTCAAGCAAGAGCTGACCAAAAGTGAAATCACATGCTCGTAGTTAGCAGGAAGAGGTATCGATGCAGATTGATTCATAAAAAACGGATCATCCTTAAACACGAATTCCACTACTGTCATTTATTGAATACTACACCTAAAAAATATATATACTAACAACAAAAAGGAGGGTGATCCATGTGCGTGAGATGTTTATGTGTACATACGTTTTATGAACTGCTGTACATCGGAAAAGGCGCGCAGACCGTCACATAAGTTGTCACTCATCATCTAGAAATTCTTAGCTACAAGGCTATGAGTGATATCATACATGCATATATGGAGCTCAGTTATTCAACGTTCAAACTAGCTGACCTCTTTATTCTTAAGTATTCGAAATCAGGAAGGAAAGGATTGATAGGTTCTCTGATAAGAATTTACAAATGATCCTAAACATGAGTAATAGAAATAACACTGTACTTCGAAATTTTGATGGAGCGTATTACTGAGATTTCTCATTTTCATTCATGCTTGCACCCCAGCAGCATGATGACAACCAGGCAGTCATCGGCAGCGGTGGTGTATTTTCAGTGCTCCGTTCAATCATTTTGTTTATCCTCGTATTATTCTTCCTGTGATTCTCTCATATCGGAATTTTATAGCATCTGAATCGCCGTCGTCTCCTGCGTCTTTCTGTGGTTTTCAATTCGATTTTGGTTCAGCCGTTCTCAAGCTACACCATTTTTCCGGTTTTTGTGAGTTTGTGACCGTGTGCGCATGCGCAGATCTTCGTGAATTGATATCCACGCCTCCTGTCGCGCTGTATCTCTTTTTGATTTTGACGATAATCATCTGTATATCGCCTTATTTCGACGTTGTGTGCGTTGGTCTAGTGGTTAAGGCAGCTGACTACTGAAGCCGAAATTTTGCTGTCTGTGCGCTCGAACCCCGATTAAGTCGATTTCTTTTTTTTCCACCGACCTGACCTTTGTCCATTCTCACAATGTCTGTGAATAATACCAAGACTGTCGACAGCTGCGATGCCAGTCCCTGTCTGATAACGCAAAAATCAAGAGATCGAGATAGACGTTCGATTGAGTGTAACAGTCCAGGTTGTTGCAAGAAATTTCATGCACTCTGTGTTGGACATGGAAAATCAACGGACAAGGATTTAAACACGCTTTTCTTCATGTGTCTCAAATGCGAATCATATTTAAAGTATGGGGTCGAAATCGCACGGAAGTCATTCATGACTGAGTTAGATGAGAAACTGGAAGCTCTCGCGACAGCTATTCATCAGACTATTGATGCAAAAATTGCTTTGGCAACTGAAAATATCTTAGTCAAGACAAGTTCGATGTGTGAAACCAACAGCAAACACTTCGAAGTAAAGTTAAATGAAGTCAAAGCTATTCATGAAAAAGAAATCAACGACCTAAAATCATCGTGTGAGTTAATGTTTAAATTTGTAAATCATATGGAGTTGGATAAGCGGAAGAACTGCTTTATCGTTAGAAATTTTCCTGAGAGCCAAGTCAGTGTGAATGATCATGAAATATCTAGCTGTAAAGAGGCGGTCTCCGCTATTGCTAAGGAGCTTGACCTCAATGAAGAACTTACAAACATCCTAGATGTGCACAGAATTGGTAGAGCTCGGCAAGATGGAAAACCTCGCCTTATCAAAGTTCAAACTACACCGAAGACGGTTAAACTGTTTTTGCAGAAAGCACGGCAACTGAAATCGGCGGTCCATCCTCTAAATAAAGTGTTTATTCAGGAAGATTTATCTTTGGAGGTTAATAGACGATTGGCTGAAATGTGAAGGAGAGCCTTTGAGCACCGAACTCAGAATCCAGGTGAAACGGCATATGTCAAGAATAAGAAATTATTCATAAATGGAATCATCGTAGACGAGATTAAACTGGATTTTTAAATTCTGATTTTAACACAAGAAAATCTTTGAGAGCGAGATTGCCTTCTATTTTCTTGACAAATTTGAGGTCCATTAATAACAAGTTTGATGATCTCCTTTGTCGAATATCTACTTCTAATGCTGATGTTGTGATATGCACAGAGACATGGTTGACTTCGAATATGCCCAATCAATCTATTAGCATCAAAGGCTACGACTGTCATCGAACTGATCGATACAATAATTCTGCTCGAGGTGGTGTGGCTATTTGGTCCAAAAAATTCCTACGCGCTGAGAAGCTGCAGTTTCCGTTATTCAGTTATGCTGAAGTGTGTTGTGTTGTGATCTCGAAGCTAAAGCTAATCATCGTTGGTGTATATTTACCTCCTGGTATTACTCAACCAGTTTTTAATGAGTTTTGCATTACTTTTCGTAATAGTCTTGATGACGTACTCATTAAATTTTCTCACCATTGTCCTATTGTCTCTGGCGACTTTAATCGTTATAATTGTGCTTTCCTTACGAATTCATTTTCTTTAAAGAATATTGTGTCAAAACCCACCCGAAATGACGCTATACTTGATATGATATATGTTGACTCAATTCTAATACAAAGATACAGTCCCGAAAACGTTGAAGTTGGACCACCGACCAGTGGTTCGGACCATAATACAATTTTTGCCTTTCCATCAGACAGAAACGTTTCAACAGCTTCAAGGAAGCACATTTTTTATGACTTGCGCCTCTCGCACGTTCTTGCTTTTGAAAAGGAATTTCTAAGTCATCCCCATTTGTCAACTTTTTATGATGAGTCTGATGTAGATAAAAAATGTGATTTTCTCATTCATATGTTAACTGATTCGATGTCAATTATTCCCCCAACACATTGTGTATCTTTCTGATTCTGATGCTCCTTGGTTTACTCAATTTTTAAAATATTTGATCAATGTGAGATGGGAGGCTTTTCGATTGCAAGATTGGGATAAATATAATTATCTTAAGGTAAAGGTGAAAGATGAAATAGTTAAGGCAAAGAGAAAGTACTTTCAAAACAAAAGGGAGTCAGTAAAAGGACTTTGGTCTCATGTAAACATGGAACGTGGCTATTCTAAAAATGCACAGTTCGATGCTCTTTTGGATGATTCTCCTATTCATTCTGTATTGAACCAGTTGAACGAGAATTTCATTGCCAGTATGAATTCCCGGCCAACCACTCCCACTTTTGCAAATTTTCAAGATGATGGATGGATGCCGTCTTTCACGGTAATTGATGTGTGGAAAATTCTCTCTGGGTTGCCATCTAAGGCTACCGGCAGTGATGGCGTTCCAACGAGTATCTACAAGAAGTCTGCTCTTATCTTGGCTGAACCAATTTTTGATTTAATAATGTCATGCTTAAAACAAAGGAAGTTTCCTACATCATGGAAGATCGCAGATTTAATTCCAGTACCGAAATCTGCAAAGGTATCTTTCGATAACTTCAGACCGATCAGCCTTCTACCTATTCCCGCGAAAATTGCGGAGAAAATTATTCTGACTGACATGAGATCTCGTCCAACATCTTGTTTTGGTAGTGATCAATTTGGTATCAGGAAGATGTCTTCAACGACTCACGCTGTCATAGCGACTCATGATATTTTGACAAAGTTATTTGACGATCCATGTATTGGAGCTTCATTGCTTGTTAGTTTTGACTTCAGCAAAGCATTTGATAAGATTAGTCCTGACCTCATTCTATCGCGAGCTTCGGAACTGAATTTACCTTCTGGTTTTGTAATGTTTTTAAACAGTTATTTAGAACAACGTCAACAGCGAGTTCGCATGTACAATTTGAAGAGTGATCTCAAACTGATAACAAGTGGCGTTCCTCAAGGGTCTCTTTTAGGACCATATTTGTTCGGGATAATCATTTCCACGCTACGTCCGATGTTCCCTTCTACGTATATGATCAAATACGTTGATGACTTGTGCATTATTGCTGGCATCAGGAAAACTCATCCTGCTGAAGATGCTAAGATGATCAAAAATGAATTAGAAAATATTTCTCAATGGTCTTCTTCCAATTCTATGTTGCTAAATAGTGATAAAACTGCAGGGCTTATCAATTACCGAGGCTCCTTCAAAGAAAATTTTGATGTTGAGAAATATATCAATGAAGTGACCTTCCATCCCTACATCCGTATTTTGGGTGTCTACTTTGACAGCGACTTCAGATGGAAAAGTCATGTTAGCCTTGTTGAGAGAAAATGTGCACAGAGACTGTATATTCTTCGACGTATGAAATCTATAACGACAGACTCTGAATTTATTATGATTTACAATGCCCTGATCAGAAGTTTATTGGAATATGCCTCACCTGTTTTTATTGGTTTATCTACCGGAGATGAAAAACGTCTTCAAGTAATTCAGAACCGTTGCATTCGCATGAAAGGAAAAATTGACTTACCAAATCTTGCTGACAGGAGAAGACGCTTGGCAAACAACCTATTCCAGAAGCTGCCTTATTCAGATACCTTTTTGAAGTCTCTCATCCCTCCCAGACTCCCAAGTGGTCGTTTATCAGTGCCGTTTTGTCGAACAACCATTCGGAGAAACTCGTTCTTTCCGCGACTATGTATTATGTCTGCCAGTACTTTTTATGATTGATTTATGTATGTGTTTAGTTCTGTTTTTATGAATCTTTCTTGTCAGTTTTGTACACATGTATCCATTATTTCGATTGCCATTTGAAGTTACAATGAAACATCTCTCTCTCACCCTACAGTTACATTTATAGCAGATAATACTTTCTATTGCTTTAATTTCAAAACACTTAGCAATTAATGCTTGGTGCTTTCTCTTCCGATATTCTACTCTACTCAAAAATCTTCCACGAAAAGTGACAGTTGTCGGTCGTGTAAGAGTAAAACAAATGATACGCACAAGGTGCCACTACTTTGTGAAGACAGTTTCTAGAGTGGAGAAATTCGCAAAAGTTAATGATGACATAGCGCTCAAAAATGAATGAATCTTAGCCATTTCGGTTTCAGAAGATTTTCGGGAAATTTGGCAATGGTCGACCTAGAATGCTTATCAATTAGATTTGCATAGTTAAAAGTTTGGAATTGGGATACTAATACAAACTCGATTCCATTTCCATCAATTCTCCTCAGTGTCTTCGTTGAAACGTTGATGAAATGCTAATGAGAAAAGTAGCGTCTGCCGCTTGGAAATTTGATCAGCTGTCTTTTAGTGGAAAGTCTGAATGTTAATCATTGCATAATTGTCAAACGTCCAATGCAGAATGATTGAAGCGCTGATTGCATAAGAAGTTCGGAGTATCTCACATGAAGCCATGATTATGTTTATTTCTTTGTCGATATAATTTCCAAGTGTTTACGTTAATAAAGTATTTTCAAACACTATGTGATAGTATTATTCCAAATTCTGCACAATTCAAAGTCATGCGGCAGCATTTGAAAAATTGCGTGGCATGACCGGATCAGGATCTTGCTAAATCCAAAACAGATCGGATGGGGATCCTATGAAAGGGAGAACATTTTGGGTCGAGATCCCATGAAAAACCAACCTGGCTGGGTATTTATGAAATAAAGAACAAACATGATCCGAAAAAGTTTTTGCGAACTCCATGCGAAATTGGTAAGAAATTCTAAGAACTAGATTTTGGTCTGGACTGGAATCCAAAGAACTGGTTCAAGAATGCTCTGGAGAAGAAAAGAGTGATTCAAACAAGATTGCACCGGAAAAGACCGCGGTGTCTGAGGCAGGACTGCACCGGTATAGAGCATGATACTCTCCGGTAGCTTCGGTGCAGAGTATGACTTCTCCGGCTATCAGTGTAATGGTGATGGCGAGACTGAAAACGTATTTCAGACAGGATGTTATATCTGCTGACATGCAGTTACTGTGTTGATTGCTCACTATATTAATATATTATCTACAATGTGACTTTTCGTCATCTGTAATGCGTTTATGTACAAAAGCGCGGTGTAAAATACTTTGTATGTCATTACATAAATGTGAATTATAGCACATTATATATTAAGGAATGAATTATATGTGATTCCATAAATGTGACAGTCTCAAAGATGATGTTTCCTAGCCCCATAGGGCCTATACGTATGATAGACAGATGAGCATTTCAAAATGGAAAAGTTACAAATGGAATTGTGCTTCAACTTTATCAATATATGAGTGGTCACTCAACAATAGCCATTTAAACTATACCGTGAATGAGAAAACATGATTGTTTTTAAAATATCACTCAAATTATATTGTAGGCCTACAGAATTGTAAGGTCACTTTTCTGTGGTTAATCAAATCTGTCACCCTATTGGACAGATTAATTCGCACACATGACAAGCTTTTTAGGATAAATTTGCAATTGTTTTTGTAATTTCATCGAAAAAAACATTGCCGCTAGTTGAAATGTGATGTTTTTCATCACAAGTATAATAGAACTAGGACAGCAAATTGAAATAATAACTTTCATTTAGTTGAAATCAACTGATACTAAAATATTGATAAATATCTAAATTTTCAGATGTGCCACCAATAATTTGAAGCAGACTGTTTATTTTTGTCCCTTCAAAGAATCATAAAATCTTTGCATTAGGGAAAAAGATGTCGGGAAGATCACGCTATCAGCCAATATTGATCACGTTAAATTGTTTTCGTGAGGACTACTTCGAAAAACCAATACTACATAGGAAAGTATATGCCAATTTAATCTATGAAACACGAGATTTCTCATGTAAATGTATAATGTTCATAAAAATCGAATTTTAACTTCAACGCGAATTCATAGGGATTTCAGGCATCTTGTCAATATACATCGCTCTTACGTTGCATGGTTCGGCGTTATAAGTAGTACGATATTGACATTTAAGAGTCAAACTTACAAAATTGCATCCGATTATATTCACGAAAAGATTTTATAAATAGTCAATAAATTTTCAACCATAAACAATGAGCATCATTTAAATCTCAAAATAAGCAAGAAATCAATCCGAGATGACAATACATGTTAATTTATGAAATAACAAATACATGATGAGTATGCTTGAGATAGATGCATGAATGTGGTTGCAGTGAAGTTAACGTTCAATCAGAATGAATTTAGTAATTTCAGTAATTGAAAATGAGCATTATGGAGTTGGGTAGGTAGAAGTGACAGGATCTGTAATGTAATCGACACGACTTCAGAAAGGTAATTTCACCTTTCATGATTAAAAGAAAATAAAGTACAACTGTCACATAAAGATATGCACTAAATCAGCTGATTTCTAAGTAGTATAAGTAGCAAATATGAGCTAAATATGAAAAGTTCCAGTAAAATAAGCGAATCATCATTGCTCCGAAATGAAGACAAAAGAAATTCGACAGAAACCAATAGAATTTAAGGTGAATTGGTAGACGCATTAAAGTTTAGTAGCAAATTACCAACCAAACCGTCGGATTCAACCAAGGCGGCCGCTACTAAATAAAGGCGGTCTGGTAGCCAAAAAAGCCAAAACCATCTTCATTTGGGAAGAAAAGTTAGTTTTCTTTGATGAGTTGGTTTCGCAACGAATTTGATTTCATTTGGTAGCTGACGGTTTACAGTGTATATTAGTTTATAGTAACAAATATACATTTTCACTGAATATTGTGAATCCACTGCTGATGTTCATAATCTAATATACAGGGTGAACATAAAAGAATGCCCCAACTTTAAAAAATTATTGTGACAAAACTAAGCAACGCACGAGGTTCGGTGAGGTGTCATTTGTAAGACGACGTTCTGAATTTTTTTGTACATCTTTGTTCAACTTTGTCCTACCACAGCTAAGGTAAAATTTACTTTTCTCAAACCACAGTCGGCCATCGATTAACATAATCGTCTTTCTTGAGTTTAATTTTAGATCGTGTGGGACTCCTACACCGGTACGCATGTTGCATTAAGTAATATCTATATTTATCCCTCTGGGATTTCCATGAATTGATGCGTGTCAGTTAGTTACCAATCGCGATCGAATGACTCGTCTCTTAATTTAAAACTTTCTACGAGACCCATAAGTCATTTTTATCATTCTTCAACATGATTACAGCGAAACAAAAAGCCTTTTGCGTTATTCAATTCTGCATATCTGAATCGACAACAACTGTTCAACGCACCTTTCGTTTGCAGTTTGGGATGAGCCAACCTGATAGAAAAAAGATCCTACGTTGGTACCGACAATTCGTGGAGACTGGATGCCTTTGTAAAGGCAAGAGCCCAGGTAGACCTAGAGTGATGGAGGAGAGCGTGGATCGTACTCGCGGTGCTTTTCTACGAAGTCCACGAAAGTCAACTCGTCGTGCCAGCCTTGAACTGCAAATGCCTCAATCTACGGTGTGGAAGGTTTTGCGAAAGGATTTGAATATGAAACCGTACAAATTACAGCACCTACAAGCTTTAACAAGTGGTGATACAGAACAGAGAGTGGAGTTTTGCAATTTCATCTTCGAACAGACTGAGTTGGATGTCTCTTTCATTTCGAAGCTCGTATTCTCAGATGAAGCTATATTCCACGTGACAGGGAAGGTGAACAAGCACAACGTACGTATATGGTCAACTGAGAATCCTTACGAATCTGTGGAACTTGTACGAGACTCGCCGAAAGTTAACGTGTTCTGTGCCATCTCGCAATCTACGGTTTTTGGTCCTTTCTTTTTTTGAAGACTCTACTGTAACAGGTACCTCGTACTTTGAGATGCTTGTTCATTGGTTGATGCCTCAATTAGAGGAACATTCTGAAAACTTTATTCTTCAGCAAGATGGGGCACCGCCTCACTGGCATCTATCAGTCCGACAGTACTTGAATGATCATTATCCTCAACGCTGGATTGGACGTCATTCATCTACAGATAAAGCCCTTCATCGTTGGCCACCGCGAAGCCCAGACTTGTCATCTTGTGATTTTTTTCTTTGGGGGTATATTAAGAATTCTGTGTATGTGCCACCACTCCCGACAAATTTAGAAGAACTGAAATCTCGAATCACAGCATCCATCCGATCTGTGACATCGGAAATGTTGCAAAACGTCTGGCGTGAGTTTGATTATCGAATGGACGCTGTTCGTGCTGCTGAGGGCGGCCATATTGAGCATTTATGATGTTTATATAAGGCCTATGATACAAATGGTTAGTATCGTAAAATCGTCTTTTATTTAATTAAATACTTGATGGAAATAAGGTAGACTTACACTTAAAAGTTGCAACAGAGTTGTCGGTAAAATGAATGATAAATATCATGCATTTTTAGCCAAAAATTAATGATCAAAATTTTGTTGAAAACTTAAGAAATTAAGTCATTGCTTTGGTAGTAAAAGAATTTCAGAACGTCGTCTTTCATATGACACCTCACCGAACCTCGTGCGTTGCTTAGTCTTGTCACAATAATTTTTTAAAGTTGGGGTATTCTTTTATGTTCACCTTGTATAAAATGCTGCATTTGTTTGCCTACTCCGAATGAATAAAGCAATTATATGACTGTATTCTGATTGAGTAGTTTCTGACGCCACTTACCTTCAAAAGCACGAACATCACAATGATAATGAATCATTTTCAGTAACCTCATTATAACAACCCACTACCTTTTATATTTCTACTTATCACATATCACTGTGACTACGATGTTGGAAATATTTCTCTTCGCCTTGTTTAGGACGAAATAATTAATTGTGATTGAATATCAAGTTAAAATCCTGCAACCTTAAAATCCCTATTGCACTGCAGGGACGCGATTAGACACACTGCGCAGAAGTCACTCTTCACCGAACTAGTTTCTGAACTTCCCATTTCCACGACTAATCAGACAGTGGTCAGTTGGGACGTTCTCCTTTGGGCCTCTGACTATAAACACATTTAAGTTTTAAGCATAATCGCATGTGGATTCTTTAGATTCATCATAATTTGGCTTTCAGTTGAGTTTCTATAGAAAAATAGTTTAAGTTTAACTCATGAATTGAATGAGTTAAGCCTTTGACGTCTAAATGATTCCTCGATCAAACTCCTTGCGTCAAAATGAGAATAAGAGATCAAGATCCAAAAAATCGAAAATTTTAAATGAAAATATTTACCTTTTATGACTTTGATTTTATATCTTTTTATTTCATGGTGCTTTAATTACCATCAGTAATATACATGTACATCAGCAAGATCTGTACAAAGACTCAGGTCAAGGTTGGGCAAATACTTGAATTAAATATATCCAATCCAAGTTTTAGGCCAAAACTTGGGTCAAAACCCAAAACCCAAGCCCAGGTTTCAATAAATGAGTAAAATCAAGTCGAAGTGCATTCTTTATATTTTTTGCCAACATAAAGATTCTTCTATATGCCAAAATTCATATTTTACGATAATTTCATCACACTATTGTTGTACTAAATAAACATTTTATTTCTACTACCGAAGCTTCTATTCGATGGCTCGGGCGACATCTTGTACTTGAACTCAAGAAATTCTGAGACATCGACTACAATTCGAAAAAAATTGTTTTGGCAATGAACTTTGAGAAAATTACTCATGCCCAATCTCAGAAACGCGAGCTAATGCTATCGCTACTATCAACTTCAAGTCAGTAAATGTCACAATTTTCAGAGATTACACATGATGCCAATTCTGCTGATGATGTTGCGGTCGATTACAAAAGCTGTGTTTGTAAGAAGTCTAACCGCAGACGTTTGAAGTGCTTTTCTTGTAATTTGTCGGCCCATGAGTTGACTAAATTGCATGTATTGCGATATAAGGCTTTCTTTAAAACTTTCTTAACTTTCTAAAGAACTTTAACTTAGCCTATACTGATGTAATATATACTTCAATATATACGAGTTGAGGATTTTTTGATTTCATGATGATTGAAATACACATTGCTCATAACTGTTTTCATTTATCATTCAGAAATATAAACAGACTTAATAAATGGTATAACTGTGCAGTGAGTGCATGGGTAAACATATTTAGAATACGAAATTGGAATGAACTCACTTTTAGATAATTGTCAGGCTGTCGAGACATTTTAGAGATGAGAAGATACAAAAATATATGAAATGTACAAAAATTCAATATGTGCAAATGAGACAAAATGCTCGTAAGCTTACAGCAAATATAATATAGGGGAACTTTTAATGTGTGATATATTGTCAAGCCCAAAATGAAATAGCTAATAACCAGTCTATTTCCCATTTTAAAAATTGTGTTGAGTAAATATTGAGTAGAATTTTGATGAAAAATCAGAACTTCATGCCCTTGATTCTCCTAAGATTCAAAAAAATATTAATTCTAATAACTTGATTTGTATATATGCAGCATTAATAGAAAACCCATTAATAAGAGCATTAATAGAAATAGTTTTGAACCATTTACGCAAGGTCGACCCAAGACACAAGGTCCAGCTTTGCTCAGATCAACGATAGCCAGGGATGTTTGCCGGAATCAGTCTGAGTCGATGTTTTTGGCGCAGTCGGAACCAATGGTCGGAAGTGTTACAATTGTCACTCCCGGGTCGAATCGTAAAAGGAACACCGACTGCAAAGTCCACTCAAGGAAAATTTTCGAACTTGTAAAGGTCATTTTATATCACTAGCTTTGACATTCTCTCTTCGGCATAACTTCATATGTAGCATCCTCTTTAAAATTGTCTTGTTTTTGTCATGAACGCTGATATTGACCTGCTATCAAGATATCAGTCAGCCGAAAATTCAGCTAAGTGCTCTTTCAAGCAAGGACTAAAGAATGCTGAAGCATCTGGCTAACACATGTGTGCATCCGATTGCCTTACCACATATCCCTTGCTTCTTTTTATTGAGTACGTAACCTTATGAGTGGGCAGGTAGTGGGAACTGGGACTGGACTGGAGATTTGGAAACGGGCCGCCGATTATCAAGATTATCTTCCTTGACATATTCTTAAACTTGACACTCTTTTATTCTGATAGATGAACAGTCGCTTGATTGGTTCGGCTTGCAATATGTCTATCATCACAACCGCCACTATCAGCAGACATTGATGGCTAGGACATGAGCTTCCGTGTCATACACGCCTAAGATCCCCTGAGAATGATTCTATCGATGTAGACCAGCGCGTCCTGCGCTGAACTTTTCATGGAAAGCGATTACTTCGAGATATTGTGAAATATTACAATACATGTATTTTATTGGCGGGATAAGTTATTGATAATATGGCGCTTCGAAACATAACTACGGTTTGAAACGGAAGAAGATTACTTTCCGAATTATGAATGATTACACTCACTGCACTGTATTCCTCAAAAAATGTACTTGGTTGGTGTCCATGTTGGTGCCTCATGACACCCATGTGCCTTGATTCCGAGCAGGAAGGCAACTTGAAGTGTGACAATCGATTATTCAAACATAATGCATAACCTAGAAAGATGGCGGAAAAGATGGCGTGTTTTAAAACCACGCTTTAATACAGGGTGATTCAAAAGTCGGTGCAAAAAGTAAACGGCGATATCTCAGTGATTATTTAAGACATCAACCTATTTTTTTCTTCTTTAAGTTGTCAAAGGAATGGGATTTGATAATCTATTTGTTACATAAGCACACTAATTCATTCCGTTGTTGAAAAATTCAGAACTTTTCGCTATCATTTATATGCTTTGTAGTTGCTCGAATCATTCACTGCATCGTACTTGCAATCTCTGTTTGCTGACTCAGTGCATAAGTATCCATTTCATAGATATCCAACATTTAAACATGCAAAATGATGTTCAAGTTCATGGATATCCAACATTTGAACGCAAAACTGATGTTAACAAAGACACAGGCATCATTCGCTATGAATTTTCAGACGCCAAAAGAGCTGTTAAAACTTTACCATCAGAATGGTGAGAATGTGACTTCTTGCATTCGAGCTTATAACCGCTTGCATAATGTTAAGAAATGTCGATTTTCTTACAATGCCATCAAAAAGTTGATAGCACGGTTTGATGAAACTGGGTCTGTCATGGACCGACCTATCACTGGAAGACCTTCAGTCCTTCAGAATTGCGTTGAAGATGTGGATCTGACTCTTCGACATCATCAAACTGACAGCCCTCTTGGTGCAACATCGACTCGTCGCATCTCTGATGAAATTGAATTATCACAATCGAGTGTATGGAGAATCTTACGTCATTATCTTCGTTTACACCCCTACAAGCTTCAACTCTGTCAAGCAATTTCTGAGACAGGTAAGATATCCAGACTTGAATTCTCAGACCACATAAGATCTCTGTCACCGACTCAACTAGGAAATATTCTGTGGACCGACGAAGCAATATTCCGACTCGATGGTGTCGTAAATAGACACAATTTCATAGTGTGGGGAACAGAGAGGCCACACCCAGTTTCACAGAGTCGCCATACCAATCAAGTCAATGTCTGGATGGGATTCTCCAAAGAACTAAAGCTGACCCCTTATTTCTTTGAAGGGACAGTCACAGGTGACAGCTACCTTAAAATGCTCCATACTCATGTCATTCCACAACTTCAGTCTTCGGGCAAGATGAATGATATAACCTTCCAGCAAGATGGGGCGCCACCTCATTTAGCCAAGAAAGTTTCTGAATTCCTAAAGGAAGTGTTTGGTGACCGTGTAATTGCACGTGGATTTCCCACCAGGTGGCCACCCAAGTATCCGGATCTTTCCCCATTAGATTTTTACTTGTGGGGTACACTGAAAAACAGGGTATGCCATCATGGAAAGCCAGGCTCCATGGAAGAGTTGAAGAGCCGCATTACTAACGAAGTTGCCTTGTTGAATCAGTCAGAACTGATAAATGCTATCTCAGACGTTGTTTACCGTGCGGAATTGCTGGTTGTGGTAAATGGTGATGTTTTTCAGTATTCAAAATGAATCTTTGTTTTCTCAATATGATCTTATTTGAAAATCGCTTGTTATTATCTAAAAAACTTTGGAAGAGAAAAACATAGTAGGAATAAACAAAAATTGAATTAATACATTAATACAAAATAATAATTAGTGTGCTAATGTAACAAATAGATTATCAAATCCCATTCCTTTGACAACTTAAAGAAGAAAAAATTAGGTCGGTATCTTAAATAATCACTGAGATATCGCCGTTTACTTTTTGCACCGATTTTGAATCACCCTGTATTTTCTTTGTTTAAGAAAACAGTTTTCTGCTATTTTAGAAAATTTTGATTTATAATGGCATTCCATATAGATTTCCTACAGAGCACTGATGAATATTGACTCCAGCAACACATTCCCAGATTTCATAAATATACTTTTGGTACTTAGCCGGTTTCCAACATCAATTGAATTGCTCTGCTGACAAGAGGGCCAAACATAGCGACTTGGACGCGAAACCTTATTGAATCAATGTTTCAAAACTTGCTTTTAAAACCATGTTTTTAAACGTGTTTTGTGGATTGCTTTCAAAGATAATTCTATAATAGCTTTATGGCTCTGTTGCAAGATGGTTGCAAAACTTTGCTTTTGACATGTTTGGAAAAGTGCTTTCAATTTTTTTTCATTGCTGTGGTTTTGAGCATGTTTTTTAAAAGATACTTTTATGTATGTTATGCTTTTAAAGCATAATTGAAATCCCAGGAGTTAACGAGTGTGATAGACTAGTTGGTAGGCATATTGACAATATTTTATTAAAGCGTGAGCAGACAAAAAACCAGTAATCTTGCCGCCTATCCATGACTCGCTGGAGAAGCGAATGGGATTTAGAATACTTTCGACAATGTTTTGCGACTCTGCATCCCTGAAGTTCAAGTCAATGATGAGGCGCATGTCAATAAAAGGATATTTTTCAGTAACAAAAATTTAGTCTTTGGCTTAGTGAGCAAGAAGAAGAGGATGAATTGTTTTGCTAAGCTAACTAAATGATCAACATAATACAAACCAGCGTATTTTTTTATTTTTTCTAAACAATGAAACAATGTGCCGCAGAAAGACCTGGGTCAACTACTTTGACAAGCCATGATGCAGGTCTGATTCTAAATTCAGGACTTCTGTAAAAAAGTTAAGAAATTTGAAATTCTAATAGCATTTACTTGAAGTAACTCATCAATTTGAACCAGGCTACTGAATAAGAGTATGTACACATTTTGAAGTTAATGGCCACAAAATTTTGTAGAAAAATGACAGTTTGGAAAATGGTTGCATTCCAAACACGCTACTCATATATAAATTGACTGATGCGATGAATTACAAATCAGCATTATGTATATGTGATGACATGTTACATGTAGAATCAAACCATGAACATCGAACAGAGTTATAGGTTGCATTTTTGGTAAAACGAGAAATGGAAAATGACGCTACAAGCCAAAATGCGTATGCAGCCGTCACAAAAGTAAAATTCTATAGGTTACCAACAGTGGAACGGAAGCTTTCATGATTATTCAATAAATTTCCATTGTCGTTGATCAGAATTGATTCTAGAAGATTTTTTGATGTCTAATAGAGGCAACAACTCTAAAATTATCTACATCTCTCTCTCACACACACACTCTCTCGTTACCATCCATTTTCGGCTTTGCCTCCAATTTTTCATTGACTCTGTCAATTCGTCGTCAGAGGATGTACGCTACACTGTTTAACAGAGGATTTCAACGCTGCTGTCTTATACTTTATATGAGTTCACACGCAATTCAGAATAAATACACCACTAATGCTACGCATATTTTTGATGCCGAGCTGTTCTGAAATTTCCATTGCGTTAGGATATTTTGATGTCGAGGAAGCACAATGAGTGCTCCTGCTCAGCTTCCACTGCAAATTTCAAATCAGCCGCTAAATAAATTTGAAAAATTGTCATGCTTCAATGTCAAGGATTCTTTCTTAGATGTTGTTATATTCACAGTTTAACTTAAACGTATTTCGCACTTTCCATTATTTTTAACTTTTATTTATTTTGAAATCAACCAATAAAACGTTTATTGAACAACCTGGAAACGTTGTTGTTTTCATATAATCTCAAGAAATGTTTCTCATAAATATATATTGTCTAATTATCTGTGCTGAAGAAGACATTAAGTATTTCCAAAAGCAGAATTCGTAAAAAGTAGCCTCGTTAATATCAGTGACAAGTGTTTGATATAGCATCATTAATAAGGTGATCAGAAAATACTGTGCGGTTTCCTATTTTTCTGTAAAATATCATTATAAATGCGGTCAATGTTTATCATTCTCACGTGTTCTATTATCATTTCATGTGGAATTTCATCTTTCCTTCTTGTAGTCAAATAAGATGAAGGAGCAGATTCAAATGAATTAATTCTATTAAATATTGATGATGATACCATACAAGAGAAATGAATCCTTTCAAATATCGCGCTCACTGGAAGAAGCATTATTTACAATGCAATTGGTCAGTTTAGCCATTTTTGGATGACGATGGAATAATCGAGAGAGAAGTAAAAGAATGAAGCTGGAAAATGGGGAAACGAGGAGAGAGGATAGAGGGAAGTGATAGGCCTGGGTAAAAGGAGTAGCACTCATTGCAGACGACTTATGAGGTAGTGCACTCTTGTCCAAGCAATCCGAATACATCACTACAATAAATTCGAACTGAAACCCAGTCCCCTGGTCAAAGGGTCAGACTGCAGCAACAAAGATTTTCAGTTATCGAATTATCTTTATAATTGCATCTACTTATATCGCTTGCTCATTTCATCAATGCTCGATAGTTGTCATCTGTGTTACTGTGCTTCTCTTTCTTAAAATACTTCAGGTGGGAAATTCAGAGTTTCTTCGTTGGAGTTTCTGCTCTCAGGTGAGTTTATTTTTTCATCTTTATGCAGAGATTTAATAGATGCATTGATAATTAAGATCTGCTTTCTATGTGATGGAAGGAATTTCACGTTCTAATAAAGAGTTACTCAAGCACAAATAGCGCTGATAGCAGGATGCCAGTATTTTTACCGGTGTTTTAGTTACTACAAAACAGGCTCTCTTAGACCGCACCTTAAATACAAAATGTGAGTTTGCGGAACATCTCAATCGATGTGCTGACTTTCACTAGATACCAATATTCGTTCTATGTACCAATACATTGTCGCCAAGTGTCTTTGCGAAAGGCCCGATCTATGTTTTTGGCACATTAGAGATAAATTACATCATAAAAATTCTACTTACTGCTAAAAAAGGTCACATCTGAAAAGTCGATGATCATCGGCTACTTTGGCATTGATTGAAAATTACTTTCCTTATTTATCTTAATGATAGCGGTCAACAACCAATCCTTCTATTTTCGTAATATCATGTCGATATGATGACAAATGAAGAGTTACAGCAAAACAACCATGAACTGGTTAAACTGAAAAACTTGTCTTCCCAACCTACAGCTTTCGTGAAAAGATGGACGATGCCGGTATATTGAATTTCAGAACATTTCCGAATGTGCAACCGATAAACTTAACATAATTTAACTAATAATATGCAGATACATGCATGTACGTGAAATTCGTACCACCTATTCTGACTACAGGCCAAATAGTAATCTTGATCAAGAAAATACCGCTCACATGCAACTATCATTCTACTGCAGAACTATCAGAATTACATGAGCTGTATCTAAAAGTTAAATATCAAAGCATGAAAGGTCTTGCATCTAAAGATGCGTTTCATGTCTTCACGAGTTTACTTCAAAATCTCGAACATTTTAAGGATGCACATTCAGATAAATTTGCGGTGATTCAGAAAACTAAAATATACATGTATGTCTAAAGTTATCTTGCGAACTTGCTACTGTCAGAGACGACAGACAGAGACATTTTGTTCAAGCAAAAAATATGAATCAGAATTACAAGCTATTTAAAAATCAACAAAGATCATAAAGATTAAGTAAATCATAACGTAATGTTGAAATTCATCACAGAGATCTAAATCACAAAATGTATGAGACTGCATTAACACGTGGTAGAAAAGAATTTCGACGGAATGTAGTTCTGCAATATGGCACCAAAAACCGACCGGAGGGTAGAATACAAGGCAACATCTTTGAAATTAAAGTTTCTTGACTCTTCAGTCTGCTGAAAAGGTTTGCAGCCAAAGTCT
Organism: Prostheceraeus crozeri; assembly: GCA_907163375.1. Taxonomy (NCBI): domain Eukaryota; kingdom Metazoa; phylum Platyhelminthes; order Polycladida; family Euryleptidae; genus Prostheceraeus; species Prostheceraeus crozeri. The sequence goes on from CAJQUW010008357.1 coordinate 45,749, forward strand.
GATGTCTAGAAGCAACATTTGTTGCCGAAAGAATACATGTAGTTCCTTTAATCGTGAGGCATCGGTCTTGTATCTTTTGAAGGCGATTTGAATCATCAGATGAAAGACCAATAAAGGCTGGACAGGCATATTAAATTAAGCTGCGAATGATGGCAGACTAAATGCACAGCACATGAACCATTCATCACTTGTTAGGGTCTTCATTCTTCTCAAAATATAAATTCTTTACGCACATTTCTTTTCAATATCATTTTATCAGTCAGAAAAGCTACAGTAGTTTTCTTCTCACCATTTTGCAGCGCTACCGATACTGTTCATGAATAAAGTAAGCCGTGAGAGACAGATAAGGCAAAGTACAACTTTTGAAATTTATCTAAATGCATTGTTGATGGTGCTCTGCACCATGCATTAGATTCACATGCATACGAGATCGCGCCAGTTTCTAAAAAGTTTGTTAAAAGATTTTTAATATCTTGTCATTTCATGCTAAATTGAGTCGTTGAACAATAGAAAGAGAAGACAAGCAAAAATTCGAATAATAGAGCATTCATTATATAGCACGAATCCATATAATAAGAAAACAAAGGAAATCATTCTATATGAAATTTGATTATCCAGTGATTGATTACTTTTACAAACACGTGCAGTTCTCTAAATCTGAAAATGAATCACAAACTATCATGAATGATCATAATTTTTCATTGTGTTGAATCGCTGCATTATCTACTCATTTCCTTTCTACGAGTAATATTTAATCTAGGATCAATATTCAAGAAATATTGATTTTATGGTTATAAATTTTTTTTTTTTACTCTTACAGCTAATGAAGTAAATATATAGTTGTATTTAAATTTTGAACACTAATGTACGAGTAACAGAAGTTAAATATTCGCTGTAAAAAAGGCAAAAAAAGGAATTAAAAAAGCTAGAAATTAACAAATCATTGTCCTACGAAACTCCGTTAAAAATAAAATATAAATTGTTATAATTGTTTTCCACTCATTTTGATATAAATAAACCGGTGCAGATTCACACCTACCTGTGAGACTAGCCACATTAACCTTACCAGCCAGTAGAATGAGACTTATAGAAAGGATTTTGTAGAGGAACAGCAAAACCAAGTGTGAACAATCCATTTTTCACCGATATATTTCGCCAGCTCTTTTCAAGGTGTACACTGGAGTGACATTAGGTGGACATGGACACAAAATTCGTCGTTTGATGAGCGTTTACAATTATTGATTAACGGAAAAGAGACACAATTTGCAGACACAGAATGAAAGAAGTCATCAATGAAGGCATGAAAGCTATGACAAATGATACTATTCATAAAAGACAACGGGTACAAAATAAATAAGCTCTAAAATAAAGCGTAGGACAATAGTGTTTACACTAAAAGAACAAAATTAGCAAAATTAAATACGAGAGAAATATGCAGTACAAATGAAATTCCATCAAAAGAATGAAATAATAAATTAAATGTCTGTAAATGGTAAAAGTGGGAAAGAAAAATAATTACCAAGGAAGGATTAGGTTAATGACAGTCTCCTTCTGTACACACAAGTCTGGTTGAGAACTCTTTATAAGGAGAGCCTCGAGAACTCCTAGGTGAGCCTTGTTCCGACATCTGCGTATGATCGTAAAACATCACTTCGCCGGTATACTCGGTGTGCAGGTGAGAAGATGTCGAGTAATGCTACTGCTCACTTTCCTGGTGTGACGTCGTCCACCCTCAATCCACCGTGGAACGTGCTCCGCAATTCTTTGGGCAAGTCTGCGCTCCGTTCTGCCGATATAACTGCTTCCACAAGTAATTTTATATTCGTAAATGACGCTTGATTCGGCTTCCGGAGGCAAAGAGTCCTTCAACTGAGGACCCATTGTACCCGTTGTCTTTTATGAATAGTATCATTTGTCATAGCTTTCATGCCTTCATTGATGACTTCTTTCATTCTGTGTCTGCAAATTGTGTCTCTTTTCCGTTAATCAATAATTGTAAACGCTCATCAAACGACGAATTTTGTGTCCATGTCCACCTAATGTCACTCCAGTGTACACCTTGAAAAGAGCTGGCGAAATATATCGGTGAAAAATGGATTGTTCGCACTTGGTTTTGCTGTTCCTCTACAAAGTCTCAAAAGTGAAGGGTGTTTTCAACATCATAGAAAGGATATTGTATGAGAGATAAAACGAGGACATGAAATATGCATGCTGATAATAAAGTTGGCTTCATATAGGTCTATTTTCAGATGCTTACCGCAGAGTTAGGATAGTTATGTGCCATAAACATTTGCGTTTGGGAAAGGCATATTGCAGAAGAAACAGGATATCCACCGGCGCAGTAGAGTGCTCTGCGTCCGCGAGACCTGGGTTCAAATCTGGGTCGGTGAAGACTTAAGACTTGAAAAATAGGTACAGTCTGCATTCTTACTAAACTCTCAGCACATTGGGATAAATGGAACTCGGTCACAAGGAAGAGCGGCGTTTCGCTGAATGTGCTTCCGAGTACAAACAAGGAACATCTATTTTTCATAATTATTGGAACTGATTCTCTTCGTACTTTGTAAACCTATTTAGAACATAAGGGGCGATGTTCTCATCTCTGGGGCAGAACACTATTTACATATTTATTCAAAATTCAAGTATTATGTCTAGTTAATCACAATACCTCACAAAATAGTCATTAGTCACGCTTACGAAAATGAGCAGAATTTCAACTGCAGCAGCCGCTTGGTTACTTTAGTTGCACATGATATGGCTTAGGCAAAATTCTCAGTGACAAACTCAGTTTCTGTACAATGTTGGATATTTTCTCAGCATATCTTTAGTGGATATTACATAATCAACATTTATGTTTCTATTCTGATTATTATTTCAAAATAAAACGCACAGCTTTTACTTCTAATATTTCTAATGCAAAATTCACCATATTTGTGACCTATAATTCACCTATACATTTACATGCAGATAGAAATGTCAAGATATTTCATCTTCTAGTATTTTCGATTCATGACATTGTATGGGGAAGATAAGAGCCATCTAAATAACATTATTTAGATTTTTACTTGCAATGTAATTAACTATTTGAACTACACAAAGATCAGAGAAAGAAGCATCATATGCATACATGTAAGTCAAGTCGGGTACTTTCGATGCATGAAAGATTTTCTTCCCTCAATTGCTATGCGCACAGTACATGCAGCACGTTGATTCAAAAATTTGTCATGATGTTATGCGCACGCATTGCACTTTTTGAATACTTTGTATATTTCATTCTTCGTCTGATCTAATTTGTAAATGATTAAACATCCATCCATTTACTCGTATTAACGTGAGCACTGGTGATATCTTAGGTGATATCCTTCTATCTGAGTAATGTTGTGAGTCTTTAACATGCTCACTAACGATGTGATAATTCGTCAAATTGTTTAATCTCCACTGCCAAGACGACTTAATTCGTCGAAACTTCATGCCATTCTATCTTAATTGAATTCTCTCAATTGAATCTCACCTCAATTGGTGTCAATAAATTCAGACGAATATGACTTGTTTTTAATTATTCAAGCAATTTAAAACGAAGGGATCACTGACCGACACCTTTTAATCATATTTTCTTATTTTCTGATATCGAAGTATCTTAGAAAAATAAATACAGATAAATGATCAATTAAATGATATTTTGATAATTAGGAAGAATTCTATCGGTGATCCCAGCCAAAACAAAATTTGGAAGGCCAGACTTGCATATTGTGTCTATTACAACTGACTGTTTATTTGTCTGTGCATTATATTCTTTAACAACTTTTGACGGAACGATTACTATGTGTAAATGACCCAAGGACCTAGCATTTAGCACTTGTAAGACGTGTCAAGCCGAAACTTAATAGCAATTCATTAGTACACAACAGGGATGCGGAGTCCTATCATTTTGGTAGGACTCCGACTCCGGGGGTTGATAGGACTCCGACTCCGACTCCGGGTGTCAAGCCTTTTTTGAAAAATTAACTGGTAGCCCACATCATAGATCATTATAGGCTTACCTGAACCTATATTTAGTGATTATTGTTGTATTAATTATCAATCATTTTCGATGAAAGTTGTCGCCTTCACTTGAATGCATATGACTCGGCTCCTCCCATCTTCTTGATGTGTGCTTCACACGGTTTTTCTACCAGGTCTCTACCAGGCAGGATAGATAATCCACATCCTTCTCCAAAAAAATAAGATTACACCTTCGATTCTAATATGCGCTTTAGAGGAGCCATCACACACGATTAACGTGAGGATAAGAGGTAATGTTCTCAAACAAACTAATACTGAATCACCGAGTGAAAAGACAATCCTTTTTTTCACTATCACGGTTCATTCCGTCAACTATTACAAGCTTTGCATGCACTGCTGTCTCTGTACTTTTGTTTGATGGAGAAAGTTGACATCAAGACATTAGCAGCTATGCACGAGAATAAATAATTTGCTTGTATTATTTTTCGGGTCTAGTTATAGACCGGAGTCTGGAGTCCTATCATTTGATATGACTCCGACTCCGACTCCAGCAAAAATGATAGGACTCCGGGACTCCGACTCTGCATCCCTGGTACACAATGATTTAATCGAATAGTAATCGATCCATGTCAAAAGTTCATATTCATATTTATTGTAGGGTCTGTACGGTTTCATCTTTATCTATCAAGATAAAAGTTTAGTTAGAGAGTAGTGCCCCACAGAGTATGAAATTATATCATACAACACGGAAATAAAGACCCATCTGGAAAAATTCATCAGAAAATAGAAGAACACTCAAAAGGTAGACTTGCACAGTCGGTAACAAACAGCTGCATAGCCGATAACGAAAGCACAGCGATAATTGAAAGATAAACTAACGTACAGGTAATTCATTTCACAGAAGAGAGGGCCAGGCATTGTAACTTTTCGTGAGAGGGAAGCCCAAAACGATCGATGTCGTCGATTTCTCTTTATTGGCGAGGCCTTTCAGCCGCTACAGGCAGCCATCTTCAGGCGACTGTTCACAAGCCATGCACGGTAATTAATTGCACGGTAAGTAATTCATTCAATCGTACAATAACACATGCAGTAGGTCTACAGCAGAATACAGCATTCTGCTGTACTTGCACATGCATATTGGACCCCAATCAAAGATTCGTTCCGCCGCCCTAAATCTGGACTATTATGAGCGTGTCATTTTAAAATTACGACTTTCAAATTTTTGGTGATTCGCGTTTTCATAGGGGTCAGAAGTCAGTCGGATTCTCCTCAGGTAGGAAAAATAAAAAATAAAATCAGCGAGAACATGATAATGTGAAAACTGAAGATGACAGATAGAAAAAAATAATATGATTCATGCCTTTTAGTTTGTGAAGTTGTGAATTTTATTCCCAACATACTCATTTATCGAAATATATTTGAGTAGCTGTATGACCACAAACAGTGACTCCGAGACATTGTCGTTTAAGTTCAAATGGTGTCGTCTAATTGATTCCCGCATTCTATGTGCTCTGTATTCCTGATGTTAAGTCTCAAGCCTAAACTGTCCGGGTGATCTTTCTAACACTGCGTCTGAAGTTGCAGATCCTCCCGTGAAAGAGTGTGTGGCCCCACTTGTGCGCGATTAGCATAAAGGAGCGTCCAGGGATGAAGTATATATTGATCGGTAGTCACTGTGTTGCAGAGATGGAGAAGGACCATAGCCTTGATGTGCACCAGCAGCACTGGGAGACGGGGGTTTCAGGTGTGCCACGGGATGGCAGAGTATGCTAGATGAGTTCGTGAGGCACCCTATCAAACGCTTTTTCAAGTTTGGAAATTTCACGTGGACATTGTGTTCTTTTCTCAGTTTTTCCAGGAGTAATATGCCAGTTTGCGTGGCGTCTGTTCTGCTGCCGCTTTTCAAGAAACCACGCTAGTTTGGGGAGACTGTGATGATATTACTGAGTCGTTCATCCACGAGATGAGCTTGAATATCTTCTTAGTTTCACACAACAGACGAATCGGACGATAGTATGTTCACTCCTCCACATTCTCTTCGCCCTTCCAAACAAGGATGGTTACACTCGTCGTCGATCATTCTGCTGCAGGGCTTCTCCAATCTGTATTTAAGACCTCAACGAGTATCGAGGCGCCTCGATAATCAAAGAGTTTTCACACTTCAGCTGGCATATCGTCAGGGTCGCATTTGCAGTCGCCTTTCATTTTCTTGATAGCGGCTGCTACTTCTGCGGTGGTTATCGGTTCTACAATTTCACGGAAAGGATCTTTGCTATTGATCCGGCTGCCAGTACGAGCTTCCGCAGGGAATGAGGCCGAAAATGAGACTTTCACAGAATGATGTACACCCTATGCCTACTATAAATCTGCGCGTCTGCCGGGTTCTGCCGAGTTCTCACATGCAAATCCAATTGGATGCAGATTGCAGTTTATGGCTAGAACGAAATCTTCCTTGCATCCTCTGATTAAGCGAACAGCATAGAGTAAAGCACTAATCCTAGAATCATAATGTTTGACGTGGAATGTCTTCTGGTCATTTCCAATCATGTTCATGCACCCCTTACTATGAAGCTGCACACATTCAGATTTTGCAAGCCTCCTAATGTCGACGATCACAAGCAATTTGAAAAATTTAATACACATTTAACCACATTCTTGCATACATTCACGATCAGAAACATAATAATGACTCATGCACAGCATATGAAGTGACCTGAATACATTCCATGTCAAACTTTATGGTTCTAACGCAGTATTTTTTAACGTAATAAGCAAAAACATGGAAAATTTCATTTACGCCAAAAATTGCAATCTGCTTTGGATTTGCATGTGCTTTTCTCTGACAAATCATTCTGCGAAAGTCTCATTTTCTCCACGTTCCCTGCAGTAACTCGTTTTGGCTGCCAGACTATTTGGTGTCGAGCCATTTGTTAGGCATCCTTGAAAAATACTCGAACCAACAACGATATAGAAACTCATATGGACCTATCAGAACCTGAATTTCATCACTTTTGATGAACTTAACTTGGCCAATGACCAGCGATGAACGGTTGCGAGCACAAGTTAGTCAGCAGACTTTTTTCTCATCTTCGGGAGTGTTCAACTCCTCGCAGAATTGGTCATGCTGCTCAGCTTTATCCATTGCCACTTCTCGTTTTGCCTCTCTCTTGAGCGTTTTGTATTGCTATCGTACCTGGTCGGTGTGACTTCAGCCACCTTTGCCGTGATAGCTTTCAGCACATGTTCGTTCCACCACCGTATCTGCTTGTCAATGAATATCCTCCCCGGTTTCGTCTTGCCCTAGGATTTTGCCTCGATTACATTGTTCCTGAGTATCTCGCTATTATACTGTAGTATGTAATCGCATGCATGCAAATGTAGTGAATACTTAGTATATTGAATTGTACCAGTCATACCTTTTAAAATGCTCTGAACTTAAGTTTGATGGTTCTAAAATCTGAGTAATCACAGACGCCAAAAAGTGTCGTGCACGTGTCCAATTTCAAACGAGAGTAAAAAAAGACCGAGGTCCAGGCTAAAATTCATGTCCAGGTCAATCAAGGATAATTATATTAAGGTAGGGATTGTTCATTATTCTATGCTAATGAAATAGGTTGATTATTAATTACCATTAAAATTTTATTAATGAAAAAATAGATGGATGAATCTTCATAAGTAAATGTGATTCAGAGTAGAAAACTTTACGTTATTCTGGATGTAATACAAAATCCGTTATTACTACTCTGCCGAAGAAAGGGGGACCGCACCGTTTGCTCCAATTTTCGCACTCTCTCGCTGATCAACCACATGTGCAAGATTTTTCTAATAGTGTTGTTGGAAAGGCTGAAGG
>CAJQUW010008358.1:0-130977 GCA_907163375.1 Prostheceraeus crozeri
TCTTTTATTGACTTGATAGTCGCCACTCTATTTCATTCATTGTCTTCATTATTGCAATTTCATGTTGTAGGCAAGAAAGAATTCTACACAAGTCATGAAAATTCAAGCAGCAATCGCCGTAGTTATCGTTGGCATGCTGGCTTACCTCCTGCTTTACACGTGGTCTCTCCACTCCCTCTTGAATAACACAATAAATGACACCATGATCAACATCGAAAGATTGGACATGTATTTCGAAAACATGAAAACGAAATCTGAAGCGTTAGGTAAGCAGCATCGATTGTTGATTCAGTCATTTTTTGAAGATTTCCAAGCATAGCGCTTAGGGTCTGAAATAAAGATGAGCGTCAGGTCGGATTTCATTAATTATGAAACCTGACTCGCACTAAAAGCCCACCCGAACCCGAGATTGGATTGGGTCCAGAAATGTCAACAGAACCCGATAAGAAAATACTAGAACTGAACCCAACCTGACCAGACAAGATACAGAAACCATTTATAATGCTATGTTAATACTCGTACGACTTGAAAGCTGTGCATTACAAGAACTTTTCGGGTAATTTAAAAACTGTTTAGAAGCTTTAAACCAAGTTTTATATGTGTTCTATATTATAGTGTTCAGGATGGTCCATCACCCACATTTAATTGCATTCTCCTCAAGGGATAACCGCTGCGCCAGCTAAATCGATGGACTAGAAATGATGGCAAACCCGCAAAAAATGAGAAATTTTCAGATATTTTCAATGAAATTAATAAAACTTTCTATATGACATACATGTAGCTTGCATGACTACACTGTTATTCTAGTTTAGTTATTATATTTTAGTCCAAAATTATAGCTAGAGCGTGTGCCGAACCTGAGTACTAAATACGATTGAGAAATTAGTGCCCGAGGTTAGCACTCTTTGAGTTCAAAAATTTTATTTACATGTATTCATTTAATCAACGTGCAATTTTTAAGTGGCGTTATTTCAGTGGTGACTTCAAGGCCACCCAACAAAAATATGTGCGAGAAAACAAAAGCAAATGGTGACGGAAAGAACGATTGAAAAGAAACCTTTTCAAAGTTCGTTTGAAGTAGATGAGAGAAGACTCGCAGGTTACATAAGTCGGCAGTGAGTTCCACGACGTACGTGCTGCTACAGATGGAAAAGAACGATTTCCGATGGATCGGATGAAGAATGGAACATGCAGATCAGAATGAGCTGCGAAGCGGAAGGGCTTGAGAGAAGCAGTCTCTGGTACACCGAGAAGTGACTCGAGATGGAAAGGAGCGGAATCAATGAGACATCGAAAGCTGAGCACTGCAAGCGAAAGTGAATCCTCTCTTAAATGCGTAGCCAGTGGAGGTTCTTGAGGAATGGTATTCATGTGAGAGTGGCTGAAGGAGTTGACCGAGAAGTCTTGCGGCAGAATTAAAAATGGACTGCTTGTGACGATGCTTGATATTTGGGAGATCACCAAACACAGATGACGAATACGCGACGAGCGATCGAAGTAAGGCATTGTAAGTTATTGGCGAATGGACCGGATTTGCTAAGTGAAGAAGCGAAGCAGCCTTACAGTGTACACCTTGCTTGATATGAACACTGCATAGACAAATGGGAGTCAAGGTGCACTCCCGAAACACCGAAGGATTTAGGACGCTGGGAGAATTGACAGTGATTGGGTTGAATGGAGCTTGCCTTTCTTGCGGTTTGAAGAGCACCACAGAACTTCAAGCTAGGCGGCGTTGAGTCTACGTTTGTTTGATCTCAACAACTGCTGGATCTCTTGAAGACAAAGCTTCATCCGCCGCGAGAGCTGGGAAGTGGCAAAGGGAGAACAGAAATGCTGCAGTCGTCTGCATAGACGTGATTGTAACGAGTTATTGTAACGCACAACTCTTGATCGGAGGACAGGAACGAGTCACACCATTGCAAGACATGACGAGAGATACCAAAGGAAACGTGCAAGAGGCTGGAGTGGTCAACAGAGTCGAAGGCAGACGACAGATCAAGTTTTGCGAGGATGCAGAGATTCCCGTCATGAATAGCAGTTAAGTGGTCCAAGAAGTAATAAGCTTATACGCTGACAATTGAAGCTGGGACATTCCCATAACGACGTCTAAATGTTTCATAATTTTAATAAACTTATAGTTAATAAGACTTAAGGTTTGTCCTTAAGAGGACAGGTGGTGCGTTTCCACCGGCAGACATTAAACGTTCAAGGCGCGTCAAACTTTTGACTATCCTAGGACTGCATTTTAGAGCCAAACTTGATGAGATCATGTATAGAGGACCTTCCCACTAGTCCAATGTTGAATGACAAACAACGATTCAAGGAAAACAACAATTATCAAAAACAATTATTCGAATACTTTCAAGTAAAAAGATTTACCATTAAGACCTAGGGTCTGATTTAATTTTGGAGTTTCATCATTTACTATACGCTTCTACTATACGAGTTTCAAATTCACTACGTCCTGTGTATTTAACAGAAAACAATTATTAATGTCATTACTACAGTTTGGACATGTGGTCAGATGACTACTTACGGTTGAGTTACCTCTTATATGTTCTTTTATTCTTTGATGTAATCTGCGTTTCGCTTGTCCCAAGTATTGGGTATCAGGATCATCCCGTCATTCAAAATTATACACAACGTGTGATCGCATCAGCTTATTTGTTTTATCTTTCAGACTAAAATACTGTCCTGCTTTACAAGTATTGAATATTATTTTAACATCATGGTCCAATTTCCTAAATACTTTAACAAGTTTCCGTCGGAGTTTTATGGATGTTTTACCTACAAACGGAAGTATCATAAACTTGGTATCCTCCCATTCATCTTTCTGCGTTGCTTTGTTATCCGTATTATATCTTATTTCCAGGAACTGCTTTATTAACGAGTTGATGAAGTCAATGGGATATCAGTTGCTTAATAAAATTTTTGTGATATTTTTAATCTCTATGTCAAAAAGTTTCCAGCTTGAGCATACATTAAACGCTCTATATCATATTCCTATCACAAGGGTACGTTTTCATTGGATAGGGCAGGTAGCATTATAATTCATTAAAAGACCTGTATATGTACTTTTCCTAAAAATCGATGTGGATCAAGAAGAATAAAAGAACCTATAAGAGGTAGCCGTAAGTAGCCATCTGACCACATGTCCAAACTGTAGTAATGACATTAATAATTGTTTTTCTGTTAAATACACAGGACGTAGTGAATTTGAAACTCGTATAGTAGAAGCGTATAGTAAATGATAAAACTCCAAAATTAAATCAGACCCTAGGTCTTAATGGTAAATATCTTTTCTTAAAAGTGTTCGAATAATTGTTTTTGATAATTGTTATTGTTTTCCTTGAATCGTTGTTTGTCATTGTCAGCGTATTCATTGGTTGCAGCTGCACAAAAGTAATTCGCATTCTAGGTCCAAGAAGACTTTGAGCGACGATGTCTCAGTGGAGTGATTAGCTCGATACGCTAATTTGGGACTTCGGGAGAAGGTTAAACTTGGAATGGTGAGAGCGAAGCTGCTGAGCAACAAGCCGTTCACGTATTTTTGAGAGGACGCGGATGTTGGCGATACGAGTCAACACTTGAAGGACTGCGAGCACCTTTCTTCAGAGTACACGCTGAGTCGGAACAACTTTTTTTGTGGAAGAATATTGTCCAACTCCAATTTAACTTGGAAAAGCTACCCAAGCCTGCTCATAATCGATTCCAAAAAATTAGAAAATATTAGATCGACAGCTTTCTGATACACTTCAAATTCAAATTTTTCGGAAAAAAATTGTCAAATCCGAATTCGACTTCAGGAGGTTAAATGACATCAATAGTAGTTGACTAGAAAGAATTTGATGAGATCGACAGCTTTTTGATGCAACTCAAATTAATCATTTTTTGAATTTTGAGAATATTTAAAAAGTACCCTATTAGTCCGGCAGCCAGAACGAGTTTCTGCAGGGAACGAGGCCGAAAGTGAGACTTTCACAAAATGATGTACACCCTATGCCTTATAATTTGCAAATTAACGTGTATTATCTACATATAGTTATCAAATTATTCAGAATCATGTACTTTGCATCCTGTGTGGCTGGGGATACTTAAATATTATTACTAATTTCTTACAGGATATCTGTCACTTATACTTATTGCTGAATGATAATATTTACTTGCACCTGTACGTCTTAATGATCTGTCCTATGTTGCAGAAGTGGAGAATTTCAATTTGAAAGAAGCAATGACCAAAATTGATGCCCTCATTGCATCAGTGAGTAAAAGTATTGTTGAACATCAAAAGCATATGCAGCCACAGATCGACGGCCTTCAAGTAAAGTTTAACGAACAAGAAGCTAAGTTTCAGAAGCATAAGGAGTCCTTGAATTCACGCATCGCATCAATCTTAGGTAAGTGATCAGAAAATCTTCCAATTGAATATTGAACTCTTTATTTGTTTAAAAGAAAGTCGTTTCCACGAGCTTTTGAAATCGTAAAACATTCCACTTTTTGACTGACACTTAGTGATCATAATTACACTTTGTGACAAAAAAATATATTTTTGCATTTGAGTGACTTTTTATAGTGTTTCTGGTCAATGCGATGTCGAAAAACCCGAATCTGAGTTCGGTTTCTCAAGGAAAACCGTACTTTACATGGTATCATGGTATTAGTCATTTCTATAGTCTTAATTAGCATAATTTTCATCAAGGTAAATAGGATTTCCAACTCTTAGTAGTCCTATGGATACAAAAAAATGAGAGACCTATCTACATACGGTAGATCCTACTTATTGCATCAAATCGAATAACTACATTTTTCTTTTGTTTTCGTCGGGTAAATAAGAATGTTTTTACGACACCATGAAACCCTATGGTCATATTAGACCAAATTGAGTAAACCTACTTTTTAATCTTGCACGTGGTGATATTTTCTTTTTGCACTACGTATTTGTACAACTTATGCGGTTAACATACATGTACATAATTGTACATGCATGTGCGTATATTGTTGTACGACGTATTATATATTTATCACAGTCCATCAAATTAGATTTTTAGAAGTGTTGGTTTTGTTGATATAAAAACCATCTTTTATAGGACAACAAAAGAACAAAGCACTTAGTGACATTACTTTCATGCTATATTTTCAAAACATGAGTTAGTCTGCATTATTTACAACTTTCCAAATATAGTCCGACATCATATTGATGGAGTTTTTCCCCTGAATCTGTCTTCATGCGACTTCAGCAGTTAGTGAAGCTTTTCACCTTGCTCATCACTAAAAAGTCCACAATTTTCGGGGAAAACACTCAAATTTATGAAGACAACGTTATGACATTTAAGAAAGTGAAGTTTAGTTGACATTCTACAACCAATCACCTCCATTTTCTGAAGCATGTTCGAAACAAGCTGCTGATAGTCAGGAGATCTGTGTTTCCCCAAGAAATTTTCCGTTGCGTCTTTGATAGCCAAGAAGGCTTCCATTTTTGAACGATGCATAAAGAGGATTAGATCAGAAGAAAGAAACATCCTTTTGATGTCAGGACCAGTTAAAACAACTTAGCAAAAGTGAGATTTGGAAATATGTTTTTCAATATTTCACAGGCAGGAGATTTCCTTTTGTGTAAAGCTTTAACAAACTGCTTGACAACCCCCAGGTTTATGTGAAGTTGGGGTGGTATGATTTTGTCATTTGGCACTAGTGGCGGATTGATTGCATTGAACTGTCCAAAAACATGAGGCTGTGGCCGATCTGGCCATGAGGATGTTGAGAAATGATCATCAGATTTTCTGCTGTTGAAGAGGCATAAATAGCATGGAAATTTCGTATAGCCTGACTGTAATCCGGTACAATAGTTCAGGATTTTGAAATCACCAACAACGGGCCATTTGTACAAATCATAGTTCAGTAAAGACAGAATCACTTTGATCGACTCATAGGTCTCCTTCTTCAGTGAAAATCCAACAGGTAGAGACAGTCGAAGGCCTAAGTTGCAAAGTAATGCAACTTTTAGACTTTCAGTATTACTTTCGATGAAAAGTCTCCAATCACTCATGGCATACCCACAAGTTGACAGTAATCCTGGAATGTCCTTGCAATACACGAAATCATCTGTTTCCTCAAAGAATTGCACAAATTCAATATACCTTTGTCTTTGCGATCTTATTCGTACATCATCACCAACAATATCCCATCTCTTTAATGTACCAACAAGAATTTCAGCTTGTCTCATACTAAGATTTAGTCTAGCAATCAAAGAATTCAACTCACTTTGAGAGGGATAATGAGGTTCCTGTGTTTCTATCATAGAAAAGTCACTATCTGAACCGCTCACTTCATCATTAGACGAATCCGAATTCTGTAGTTCAGGCACACTTGCTAGAATGTCCGGACGTTTAGGTATAGGAAGTTCAATGCTGTGCGGCACAGGTGCACGAGACGAGTCAATATCAGGATAATCTAGAGCATCCCTTCTTCCTCTGAATTTAGTAATATCGATTAAACAAAAATAGCAGTCACTATCGTGGTTCCTGGGCTCACGCCAAACACGCGGAATTGCGAAAGGCAAGGACTGTCGATCTCCTCGTAGCCAGGTCTCCAACATAGTGCGACAGCTGGAGCATATTACTTGTGGCGCCCAATTCTTTCCAATATCCTGATGAATGCTTATTCCGAAGAAAATTTCGTAGGCTTGAGAGTATTTTGTCTGTTTTTCCGTAATCTTCGTAATGGATTGATTCTTCGGAATGTAATATCCACAAACGTAACAAAAATAGTTCGCATGCGACTTGCATCTGCGAGAGGCCATCGATGATCCGAAGCTAGACACAACGAGAAATGCTGTCAGTCGATGCATCAGCTAACAACTAAGTCCCCATTAGATGCTCAGAGCGGAAGTCATCCAATGAAATTTTCCCCTATTGTTATCTGAACCAGCGTGATGCGTCACGTGGGTGCCTGGGTAGGTAAAGCTGTGCTTTCTTGGAAATGATTTGCGGAACATTCTCACTTCACTGCAGTAAGTTATCCTACTGACAAATTTATTCAAATATACTCCTTTACCTAGGCTTACTATATCTTAGAATGCAAATAACTCAAAAACTACCGTTTTCGGTGCAAAATGACATGGAAATTCGTGATTCTCGTCTCAAAATTGACTGAATAAGTTGAAAAAAAGTTGTCAACTAAATTTTGCGTCACACAGTGTTATCATTCAAAAAGTAGACTGGTTTGAAAGCCAATTCCTTGATGCATGATCAGTTGGTCATTGAAAAACATTCAGTGCTCTCAACCTAGTTATGAGCTTTCTGACGTTTTATCTCAAGTAGGCAAGCTTAAAGGACTCGTTTGTTGCAAGATGTAATTGTAGGCCACCTCATCTTTGGCTCATTGCAGCTTCAGTTTTTGTTGAATGTTGGTGTTCAGCGTCAGCAGGGAACACTACTTGCCGCTCCATGTTGATCTTGTGGGTGCTGATTGCCACTGAATTCGTGGTCTTTGCTCTGGTGGTGAATATCGATCTCGTCGACTTAGTTTCTCACCTATTGTCTGTTTCAGAGCATCCACCATATTTATTTATTCAACCTATAATTTTGAGTTGCGTTCTGTCAGTGATGACTTCAGTGCCACTGAGCTAAGATATGTGCGAGAAGACAAAAGCAATTGGTGACGGAAAGAACGACTGAAAAGGGAAGTTTTCAAAATCCGTTTGAAGGTTTGAAGGGGTGAAGAGAAGACTCACAGGTTACAGAAGTCGGTAGCGATCTCCACGACGTACGTGATGCTGCAGATAGGAAAGAACGATTTCCGATTCATCGGAGGAAGAATGGAAAATGCAGATCAGAATGAGCTGCGGAGTGCAAGTGCTTGCGAGAAGCAGTCTCTAGTACACCGAGAAGGGACTCGGCGAGATAGTAAGTAGCAGAATCACTTTGGAGGGAGCGATTGGGGTGGAGTCGACAGTAATTGCAATTGAAGGGAGCTTGTCTTTCCCTCGGTTTGAGGATCATTGCAGAGCTTCACCCGATTAACCAAAATCTATGGCACTCCTATAGGAAACGTCCTACGAAATTATTGTAATTTTCCTATAGCGGGTAGTGCTATTGCTATGGAACTCTATTCTATAGCACTGTCTGAAAGTTTTGTCCTATTGAATTTTGGGGAACTTTGATCCTATTGCCTCTTGGACTAATTTGTCCCATAGACTTGTGGGAAATCCTGTCCTATCGAACTTCGGGAAATCCTGTCCTATCGATCTTCTGGAAATCCTGTCCCATAGAATTTTGGGAAATTCAACGTTCATGACAGCTCCTATTGCTACAGCGTGTCTAACCCTTTCCGCGACATACTGACGCTTTATGTGATCATGATTGTAAAGAATAATCAGTTTAGATTAGCAATTGTGATAGTGTCAATATAAAGACAACAACATGCATGAGGTATTTGCACTTTTTACTTTCGATCCCCTTAACATGTCGGTGAAAATCCGGCTCAGATTTCAACAAAATAGTTTGAAAATCAATCACACTATGGAGCATTATTTTTTTACTAATTTCATGATCATTCACAAAACGCCATTAATTCAAAAAACAGCCAATGATTTTTAATTTTCTCTTTTTTTTCTTTTGAACATTTGCTTCGATGAAAAGTTTCGCAGAAATCATTCTCCATATTTCTTTCTCTTCCATTGGGAAATGTAGTTGAAGTTGATCTGCAACAAACGGGAAATAAATGATAAATATGCGATAAATGATAAGTTGATGATAGAACATAGACGTTCTGCATATAGGCAGATAAACTTCATTTAAATGAAAAATGATGCAAAATATTGCAATTGAAGAATATTTGATAATTGCTTTGTCTCTTGTATTGGAGATTTAGGCCTATATTATTTATATAGGATTATAGCATAATAAAGCAATTCCGCCCCGCTGTGATCTTGAGATGAAAAATATCGCCAGAAGTTTCATTTTACTTGTTTATTGTCACAACCGCGTTTCGTCTGCTCTCAGTAGGTGTGACACTCAGAATAAATCAAACTGATTGAAAGTGATCTGAAAGTGCTTCAATGGTCAACTATGCACCTCAACAAAGAACATAGAAATTCGCCGGCCTGTGGGAACAAGAGAAAGCAACTCCCATGCATCAGACTCTAGTACAATTCGTTCAATGTGATTATAAAGTTCCCTTTATTTTTTATGATTGCACCAGCAGAAGTAGAAAGCCAAACATTGTACAGAGTAATAATTTAATATTTTTTCTTAATTGGTTGAAGAAAATTTGTGTTTGATTTTTCAGTATCTTTCCAACCAGTTATGAAACAGTGGAGTCAACCTGATAGAATACCTATTTAAGGTTTTGAAAGTGAAATTAAAGAACGATTTTCTAAATGACAGCTAAAAGACCAAAAAATAATTGAACTGTAATTCAATCAGATAGTAGTGTATAAATTGTTAGAACTCCGAGGACTTGATAACTTACTTCATGGCTTAAAACACCGATTCGAGGATTTCACCAAACGTGGATTTCTCAGAAGACGCAGCAGACTTGTTGAAAAAACCCAATCAACCCTAATTGAAATTTAAAAACATAATCAAAATTGTTTACTGAAAAACTTTGCGTATAGCATTGGATGATATTTGCGCAGCTGTTTGAACTAACTGCTAGACCCCTAGATGGGAGTTTTGCATTTGCGCCACTTGGCAATGCATTCGCGCCACATTTTCCAGTTACGTAAATTGGATGCAATGCATTTGCGCCAAATGTGTTATCTGCTAAATCTAGCGTTATATGTTATCCGGTAACTTGATCAGCAAATGTGAAAAGGATTTTTATCCACAGAAAATCGTTCGCATTACTTAAGATTATCTACTATCTTTTGTAACTAAAAAGTAACTTAATTCTATTTGGCTACCAATAATAAGTGCACTGGTATGAAGAATAAGAATAATTCAGCAAATTCACTATTAAATCAAATGAATTAGGCCCATTATCCCGCATTATGAGTGTAACAAAGAAACGAAAAAAATATTGCACGATTAATAAAATTGATCCTTGTAGAAGGACTGTCTAAACTCGGTGTGTATAACCTAACAACTTCACAAAGGTTAATGTTTCGATCTCACCGGCATTACGACGAGAAATGAGGCCCATTGTCCGATTTTGTTTGTCTTTCGTGGCATTATTTTTATATGACACCTTTCCCAGATTAACGCTTCGCATTTTCGCAGATGAAGCGGCTTGGTACTTGACAAGCACGTCTGTGAATGAATATATATTCGGATGTGTTGAATAAAATTCTTGATTGAAATGTCCGTTGAAGGATTCACACCCATTGTTAGTTCGAAGGGAAGCGTCGTCAACTGCCCAAAGAGACGCGGGAAATTTGCTGTTGCTGTTTACGAAGTTGACCATCACATAATCGGCGAATTGCTCACATTTTTCATCATTAGGAGTTATGGAAAATAAGTCATCCGTGAAGCAGTCGCTGACTTCATCTGGTCGCAGAAATGGAAGTCCAAAGAAATATGATAGCCATTTCGACACCTCACAATCCTTGGTGTTGTACTGAGCTGATAGTCTCTAAGTATCAATGCATTGTCAATCGCTCAAATGGCTTCACAAATGTGTCATATCCCAATTGGTCAAACAACTTTCAGATATACAATATTAACAAAACATCTGATAAGAAACTGGCGCAAATACATGATTTGTTTTGGCGCAAATGCATTACTAGGCAAGCATATCTCTGGCGCAACAGCATTGCACCTCCATTACTTAACTGAAATATGTGGCGCAAATGCATGACGTCCCTCTAGATAACTTACGATAATATGTTTGTGCCAGTAAGAAGGCTATGAAACAAGTGGAATCAAACGATACACCCGGTATCTAATATCAGAAAAATTCTGTTCCAATTTCGATGTAACTAACTGCTGCATCATTTAAGTGATTACAGCGTATCTTCAAGACTTATAGCATAAATGTATGCATAGGTCTTCGCTTAGAAAGGTCTACGATTTTTAAATTAATATCTTGAATAATCAAATCTAATTAAAATATTCAAATTTACAACAATTCTTGTGTTATGATAACACACGTCGCATAGCACTTGAACGTATTGTTGAACTGGCTACTTTACACATACGACAATTGAACGAGGAATAGATGCGACAGTTTACAAAAATCTTATAGTACAGAGTAGTTCTAGTTCCTACCTCGAAAAATCTAAATAATTGCATGATACAATAAAACAGTGCATGAATGAATTGCTGGAACAATGAGGACTTGATGATTTGACTGACGGACTATACAAATTATAAATTAGTTTCAATTGAACTCACTCCATTGGTGTGATGATTGAGACAAACCGGATAAGATGATTAATTCAACGAACGACGGATTTTCATAAAAATACGAGACACTGAGACACGACCAAAGGATGTGATTAACAATGACTGTTGCACATGCCAAAGGCATCTGAAATTATACTGAACATGCAAATGGTGCAATATCGTTGGACTAAGTCAGATTACGGAATCAAAACTGTCGCTGCGCGTTTGCTTCTTTTGGATAGTTTCTATGGCACTCATATTTTCCCACTTCCAGTGCAATTGGATCCAATTGACTTCGATTGAATGGTGAGGTGTGCTATGGCATTCCCATTGCGTGTCATAGAATACCATAGAGCGCCATTGAATTTGGTTAATCGGGCAGACTTGGCAACGTTGAAGCTGACTTTGTTTGCGCACAGTCAACCCTAGATGTCTTGAAGACAAACCTTCATCCGCCGCAAAAAATGGGAGGTGGCAGAGGGGGAGCAGAAGCTGTAGATGCTGTAGTCGTCTGTATGGGCGTGAGTGAGTTGGCCATGGCGATCAAATAGTTCGAAAAAGGTAGGGGGTGTAGAAGTAGTATAGGGTATGATATCCGGCGCGTCGCTTCGCTTCGCTCGCACCGGATATCACACCTTGCGAGATTTTTCAAAATTTAGGTAGTCTCTAAATTTCAAAAATTTATGTTGTCTCAAAATATCACGTAGTCTCAATATACCAGAAGATTGTATTCAAAATATTTATTCAAAATATTTCTTTAAAAATGGAAACCTCAACGGGGACAAAAATGGAAGAAACCTCAACGGGGACGGCGACGACGAAAATGGAAGAAACTTCGAGAACATATCCTTCGTTATCACAGTTAAAAATAAGTGAATTGAATAAAGAAAAACACAAGGATAGAGTACGTTAAAGAAAGATAAGGAATCTCAATTAGAGCATTATGATAAATTAAGAAAGAGATAATGTAGAATTCAAAACTACATGGAGGCTTTTGTTTGCACGTTGTGCATTAAACAAACATCAATGACATCAAATATATGTGTAGTTGTAGTACACGCAATTATTGTCAACTATTATAGTCAAATTACAGTCTTGATGCAGATGAGTAGAAGAATCACAACTAATGACCGCAGTGACTTGCCTCCACTAACGATGAACAGAAACTGATTATTCGTCTGCAGGCGCAGACATTTCATTGTCTGGCGCGCACACGAGCGATCATCACATGACGCACAGCCGCCGAGAGTGCATTGACCAATCACGAGATAGACAGTGTAAGCGTCACGAACGATGAATCTATGCACGTGATCCTTGGTTGTCAAATTGCAAATGCATAAACAACATCCTCCCCACCAAAACTATCAAATACGGGTGGGCAAACAGAGGATTTGATAGTTTTCCAAAAATACAGTCAATTACAAATTGTATGAGACAAAAATAGTATAGAAGACAAAATATGCGGTTCAGGCATTGTACAGTGACATTATACCATAATGATGCGAAAACATGCGTTTGATGCAAATAGAAGAAGGAGAATTATATGAATGTAGAATCGCATAAAAGTTGTACACACGTGCATGTATAACACAAGTACGAGTAGTTGAGCGGGACACGTGAGTGAGTTACATAAAAACTAGGAAGAAACAAACGACTCCTCAAGCATACATAGCTTCCGGACATCTCTAAGAATATAACCATCCTCAAGCTTCAACTTCGCTCGTCTCACACTTCCATGGCTATCCTCAAACACTTCAGTAACCAGACCCTTCTTCCATATACCGCGATGAGAGTTATAATCTACCACCAGAACTAGGTCTCCTTTGCATATGTTTCTTTCAGCTTTCAGCCATTTCTGACTGACCTGTAAAGATGGCAAATACTCCCGAATCCAGCGTGACCAGAACTGATCTGCCATTGACTGAGCATACTTCCACCGCAATTTTCCTGTATTCCTTACTCCAGTCGAATCTCCCACAGTTGAAGAGCAATTCTTTCTCAAAAGCAGGAGGTGATTCGGTGTAAGGGCCTCAAGATCGGTAGGATCCGAAGATACACGGGTTATTGGTCGATCATTCAAAATCTTTTCAATTTCGCAAAACACTGTGTGCAAAGTTTCTTCATTCATTGAATTTCTTCCAATTAGGCTATTCAGTATTTGACGAATTGAACGAATAATTCTCTCCCATATTCCACCTTGGTGGCTCGCTGCAGGTGGATTAAAATGCCACTGAATCTTATGGTTAGCCAGGTGCCTACTAATACTGTCGTTCCACTTCTTAAGTGCATCCACCACATCACTCGAGGCGCCTTTGAAATTCGTACCGTTGTCGCTAAAGATCTCCATAGGCGGTCCTCTCCTTGCAACAAATCGCAACACGGATTGAATAAAGGCATCTGAGGTCAGGTCTCTCACTACTTCAATGTGAACTGCACGGGTTCTCATGCATGTAAAGATGCACCCATATCTCTTGTGCATCGCCGAATATCCTTTCCGACCTCTGGTATTCGGACCTAGCGAGACGTGAAAAGGTCCGAATAAATCAATACCAACTGATGCGAATGGATATCGAAATCTTTCATCTGCAACATTCACCCTAGCCTTAGGCAGATGCGCCATTATCTGTTCGCCAGGCTTTCCATGGAACCTTCGACATGTGTGGCACCTATTCAAAACCCGTTTGACTGAGCTGACGCCTTTGAGGATCCAGTACTTATTACGCAATTTAGACAACGTATAATTTATCCCCAAATGTCCGCTGTTTTCGTGACAATCCTTTATAATGAGTTCAGTCACTATGTGATTCGAAGGAAGAAGTTTCGGGTGCTTTGAGTCTTCTGGAATGTCAGCGTTTTCCAGTCTTCCGCCTACGCAAAGGAATCCATCCACGATCTTCATCTTCAGATTTTTGAAATCATTTTGTCGGTCTGTTAACTCTTCTTGTACAACTAACACGATCTTGTCCTCGGCTTCTTTCAAATCATCGACATCGAGTAATGGCGTTCTGTCTATACGGTTGTTCCTTCGATATGATCTCCATTTCTTGACTGCTTGCGTAACACGCGCAACAGCTCTTACAAGCTTCAGGAAAGAAGAATACCTCTTGAACATCATCTTCCAAAACTCATTGTTTTTCGTTTTCAATGTGACATTTGTTACATTCTCTTCCGGAGCCGAACATAAACTTGGCTGACTAGACCAAGACTCTTCGTGGCACCAAAGAAATTCAGGTCCTCTCAGCCAGTGCGACAGCCTATCTTCATTGTTGGGCCTTATACCTCTGGATGCCATATCAGCTGGATTATTTGCAGTGGATACATATTTCCATTGTTCAAGAGAGGAAATTTCGAGGATTCTGGCAACTCTGTTTGCTACAAATTTGTCCAATCTTTTAGTAGTATTTCGAATATAGTGCAGCACTATGGTACTGTCGGTCCAATATGTGGTAGAGTCAATCCTTAATTTTCCTCGTAGTTCTTTCTCCAGCAATGAATCTGTCGATACCAGGACTGTAGCAGCGGTAAGTTCCAGTCGAGGAACTGTGACACCTTGTCTCAGTGGTCTCACACGAGATTTCCCGAATAAGAAAGCACAGTGGATTTCACCCTGGTCATTGATGAATCTCATGTACGAAACCACTCCATATCCACGATTTTTTGAGGCGTCTGAGAAATGATGCAGTTCGCATCGAACTATCTCTCCGTAGTTGTATGGCCATAAATAGCGTGGAAGTCGACATTTCATGACTTGCAATTCTGACCGCCAAATTTTCCATTGGCTCGCTGACGTCTCAGGCAGTTCTACATCCCATTTGACATTTTCTCTGCATAAGTTTTGAAGAATCTCCCGTCCTGGCAGTAGCATAGGACTAGCGATCCCAATCGGGTCATATATGGTTGCGATGGACGATAGGACTCCTCTTCTCGTTTTGGGAAAGCTTAAATTCTTTGTAGACATGATGAGTGAGTCATCCTCAATATCCCATTGAATTCCAAGTATCTTTCCTTTAGGCAAATCGTTATTCTCGAGGTTCAAGTCTTTGATAGCAGGAGATCGCTCTTCTTCGTTGAATGACTGAATAACCGTCCTGTTATTCGAAATCCATTTCGTAAGCCTGAATCCTCCTGTGGCGACAATTTGTGTAATTTCGTTGCATATCTCGATGGCCTCTTCTTCAGACTCAAATGATTTCAAAAGGTCATCCACATAGAAATCGGTTTGAATGGCATTCAATGCTACTTCTGAGAACGTACATGTATTCTTGTTATCTTGCGCCGTCTGTCGAAGTGCATATCCACACACGCTTGGCGATGATTTTGCTCCAAAAAGGTGAATCATCATTTCATAAATCATAGGCGGAGCTGAGAAGTCAAGATTTGGCCACCAAAGAAATCGTAAGAATTTTCGTTCTTCTGGAGTCACAAAAACTTGATGGAACATCCGCTTGATATCTGACATTACTGCAATTCTCCCCACCCTGAAGCGAGTGAGTACTCCCACTAGTGAGTTAGTATTCTCGGGTCCTTTCAATAGTTCGTCATTCAACGAGGTACCTCGATACTTCGACGCACAGTCGAATACTACTCGTGGTTCGTTAGGCTTTTTCGCAGTCCAAACTCCATGATGCGGAAGGTACCAGGCAGTCTCAGTATTTGCTTGACTTGATATTGGACCCACCAAGCGGCAAGCTCCTTCCTGCTCGTATTGCTTCAGAACCGTAAAGTACGCTTTTCGTGACTCTTCGTTCTTTTCTAGCTTACATTTCAAGAACTGTAACCTCTTACGAGCGACTTCGAAATTATTTGGCAACGTTGGAGGATTCTTCTTGAAAGGTATACTAATCTGGTAGTGACCATTCACCTTCTGCATGGACTTTTCCATGATTAAGTCATCTCTTGTATCTTCTATAGAGGAGCTGCATTTCTCACTCAAATTACCGTAGAACTCGGTATTATACAATTTGTCCAGTTTTTCGCTGATAGACCTCTGAAATTTAGATACCGAGAAGTTCACATGAGCCTTGTGGTCTGACGTACCGATGTTTCCACAAACTGTCCATCCCAAGGGTGTCTTAATCGCAATGGGATCATTGATTCGTCCTCGTCGTATGCCGAGCTGGCATTCTATTATCTCGGGATGATCCATACCAATGAGCGTAGTAACTTTGCCGTGCGGAATCTGTTCAAGTTTCAAATTCGACAAATGTGGCCAATGAGCAGCTTCTGATGGATGAAACAGATTACTTTCGTCTACCGGTATCAAATCTGTTGTAAGAACCTTGTTCAACTGGAATTGCGACTTTCTATCAAGCGAACAAATATCCAAAGTCACCTGTTTACCCCGAACTTCCTTGCTACCCGTCATCGTTTGAATATTGTAGCTGACTTCTGGCTGATCAGGTATACCTAACATACGGAGCAAGCTATTCGTACACATTGAAGTATCCGAGCCGTTATCCATAAATGCATAAGTTCCAATTTCGCCTTTAGGGCCCCTGACATTGATTGGGACGATCTTGTCACCCAAACATACCTTTTGGACACTCTCCGTATTCGAGCAGCAACTGACCTGGCTGATGCCTTCGTTCGTTATACTCGTATCTTTTGTTCTCGATTCTATCTGTTCAGAGCGGGCTGAGCGAGCTGGCTGACGCGTGTTATGCAATAAAGTATGGTGTTTCCGTCCACAACCTGAATGGCGACATGTAAATTTCATTCTACACTCAGAAACAGTATGTCCATTTTGTAGGCAACCTATGCAAAGCCTATGTCTCTTCACCACATCCCATCTGTCGTCGGTCAGCATATTCTTAAATGTCGTACAATTCCATACTGAATGAGATTCCTCACACACCACACAATTGGGCCTATGCGCTGTGCCTGATTTCTTCTGCATGCGTTTTGCAGGATGCACTATACCATTTTTGTTCCTGTCTGGCTGTCGTCTATTGTCGTCTGTAACAGTGTAGCCTGCGCTAATAGATCGCCGTTGCAAATTCAATTCCTCTGAGAATGCATTGTTCATTTGGCGACCTGACTTATAAACGAAGTCTATGAAATGGCGAAGACCAACTACTTGATTACTGCAGACCAATGTTCCCGCTGTCTTACTCCAGGCTCTCTTCAAATCATCAGATGGCAATTTCCTCATCAGTGATTTAAGAAACTCATCATTGTCTAGTTGAGTAGCGTAATCCATTCCAAGGCTCGATAGCGATCTATGCGTAGTCTCAAGCACTCGAGAAAATTCAAGTAGACTCGCTGCATCCGACTTCTTTACTCGAACATCTTTCAAATATTTTATATGTGAATTAGCAATCATGAAAGGCTGACCAAAATTCTCTCGTAGAGTAGCTCTAGCTGTACTATACCCAATACTGGACGGCAAACTTACGCAACTTCTGATCGCATCTTTTGCTTTACCGACGCATTGTGAAATTAGTCTCGTTAATCGAAGTGAAGAATCCGTGACATTCTTTTCTATGTGATCTTCAAAATTCCTAACGAACTCCGCATACTCCATAGGATCTCCGTTGAACTTGAGAAGTTCAATAGGTGGTAACATTGGACCCTGTCTGTACGATTGAGCCATAATCTCTAAGACGCTCAGTGCTGTTTGTTCTTCACGTTTCTCTGTTGTGTCATCAAAATCACCCGCATGAGCCGAATCCCGCTTGATTTCCTTTTCTTTTCCACTGAACAGTCTTATCTTCTCTGATCTCACCTGGCTTATCGACCCATCATGCAGCCGGGCCATTTCATCAGCTACTCGCTTCTTTGTTTCAGCTTCCAATAGCTCCTTTCTTCTACGTAATTCAGCTTCTTCTCTTTCAATTTCCTGTCGCTCACGCAATGCTTCTAACATGATGTCTGCTTCTCTACGCTTCATCTCATGTATTACCGACGATGTCTTACTCATACGTGAATCAGTCGACCTAGCCTGAGATGCTCTTGACCTATTTATAGAAACTGGTCTGCTCAACACCGAAAGCTGCGTTTGCATTCGCAACAAATCATCACGATGAGTTTCGTACACTTCATTAGCCTTAAACCTTTCACTGACATCATCCTCAGCTGACATATAACGCTCATGAGAAACAACAAACTTCCGAAAGGCATTCTCGTACGCCCTAAGGTAATCCTTCAGCTCATCAACAGGCCTACCCTCATCAAAAGCACCCTCACACAAACGTTTCTTCTTAGTAACATCGCTAAGGTGTCCTGCTCTACTTTGCTTCAGTTGAAGCACATTTTTAGTGTCGACCTTTTTACTTTTATCAGACATAGCAAAATGTAAATAAATGAGCCACAAAAAAATGTCAATAAATTGCAAATGACTGTCAAGAATAGAAATCAATACTCTATACAATATGTAATAAGTTGCTTTTGTCAATTTAGAACAGTAGTCTCACAATGATACTATTATAGCTTGTGTGAGCTAGAGAGGCTGTAAACATTCAACAACGAGTTATAGAATTTCTGCTAACAATTAACATATATCCGAAAATTCAATCAAATAGTCTCGAATCGGTGGAAAATTTTACTTCAAATCTGGTTCGAAGTATACTTCACAAATATGTCCAAGTATTACATAAATTATATACGTTGTCAAATTAACGTAAATGTAATCAAAGAAACTGTGAAATCAGTAAGTTATTTCAATCACTGAATTGTCTCAAATGTGTCAAAGGCCTCAAATTATCTCACCGAAGTTCACAGGTTTACTTAAGTCTCACCAGAACCAACCCAACGACGTTGCTATTAGACGGCGTTGATCATAGACACTTCCACACCGATTCCACCAGGAACTTCGCTGACTGTGTACAGAATACCACAAAATTCTCGAGCAGCTCCAAGTCCAAAACACACGAACGTACCCTGGGTATTAACTTTCGAAGATGTCGTCGTTGCATAGAATATTGTCGAAGTCCAGCGTAGTTGTGATAATGTAGAATTCAAAACTACATGGAGGCTTTTGTTTGCACGTTGTGTATTAAACAAACATCAATGACATCAAATATATGTGTAGTTGTAGTACACGCAATTATTGTCAACTATTATAGTCAAATTACAGTCTTGATGCAGATGAGTAGAAGAATCACAACTAATGACCGCAGTGACTTGCCTCCACTAACGATGAACAGAAACTGATTATTCGTCTGCAGGCGCAGACATTTCATTGTCTGGCGCGCACACGAGCGATCATCACATGACGCACAGCCGCCGAGAGTGCATTGACCAATCACGAGAGAGACAGTGTAAGCGTCACGAACGATGAATCTATACACGTGATCCTTGGTTGTCAAATTGCAAATGCATAAACAACATGCATAAACAAATGCATAAACAACAGGTGGCAGAGGGGGAGCAGAAGCTGTAGATGCTGTAGTCGTCTGTATGGGCGTGAGTGAGTTGGCCATGGCGATCAAATAGTTCGAAAAAGGTAGGGGGTGTAGAAGTAGTATAGGGTATGATATCCGGCGCGTCGCTTCGCTTCGCTCGCACCGGATATCACACCTTGCGAGATTTTTCAAAATTTAGGTAGTCTCTAAATTTCAAAAATTTATGTTGTCTCAAAATATCACGTAGTCTCAATATACCAGAAGATTGTATTCAAAATATTTATTCAAAATATTTCTTTAAAAATGGAAACCTCAACGGGGACAAAAATGGAAGAAACCTCAACGGGGACGGCGACGACGAAAATGGAAGAAACTTCGAGAACATATCCTTCGTTATCACAGTTAAAAATAAGTGAATTGAATAAAGAAAAACACAAGGATAGAGTACGTTAAAGAAAGATAAGGAATCTCAATTAGAGCATTATGATAAATTAAGAAAGAGATGGTCTGAAGTTAGGAATGTAACACAAGGAATTGGCATATTCTTAACAATAAGTTTAGGTGCTTTAACAATTGTTATATCTTCAGGTGTTTTAGTAATTCCAGTAGTTGCTACAGCTTTAACAGGTACGGGTGTTTTTACAACTTCACTTGTTACAATGTTAGATAAATCTTTAATAACTAAGAAACGAAAATCATTGAAAACTAAGCATTTACATATTAAAGAGGTCTATGACAAATTACATTACTACTTTCAAAGAGTATGTGATGATAATGTTATTACGCTAGATGAGATTGAAAAATTTGATCAAATAGCTAATGAAGTAAATCAAATATCATTTCAATTACAGTCAGAAAAAGTTGATGACAAGAATAAACAGGATGGCAAAATTTCTAGTGATGGTAAAATTTCTAATGAAGAAAATGATAAAGTTTTTTTAGAAGAACTAAAAACTTTATTAAATGAAACTTTATTAAACAAAACTTAAGACGAAAAGATGTCACACAACAAAACAATAAAAAAATAATTTGTTCAGTAAAATGTTTTTGTTGTATTCCAATGTTACCACAAAATTCAAATATTATATTTTAAAAATGGATAAAATTAAAGCTGATAATTTTAAAAGAATTAAACAATTAGAAGAGTTAATAAAACAAAGAAATATTATGAAAGAAAATCATCTTCAGCATAGAATAATAAAAGCTGGTATTTAACCTGATATGTTTGAAAAAATGCAGCAAACCGAGCAAGTAAAAACTGATTTTGAAAAAACCATGAAACCATTTAAAACTCTTGAAAAAGAACTTACAAATAATGATAAACAAATTAATATAACAGATCCAGAACACAAAACTATATTAGATGACTATGGATTACTAGAATCAAACATTAATAGGAAATTACCAAAGTCTATGCAATTTGAACATTCTATTTCATTTATAGATGGAAAAACAATACCTAGATTTTATCTCGGACAAAAAGAAATATTTCCACAACCTTTTCGAGGTTTAATTTTTTCACCAGATAAATATCCTTTTAGTTTAGATAGAAATTTTGTTGATCTTTTAAGAGGAGCAGATTGAAATAATTATGCTGTAGAAGATCTCATAAAATATAAAGCTATGTTAGATAAAGTTAAAGCAGTAAAAACTCTTAAACGTTATAGAGAATTAGAAAATTTATTATCAACGGGAGTTAAAGTAGGAAGAGGTTTTAAAACTGAAACGACTGTATTGTTACCAGATGCAATAAAAGAAGGACATAATTCTGGTTTCAATGAAATTCATGCTATATTGAAAAGACTGTTAGAAAAGAAGATTCCAAATGAAGAGGATTATAATAGTATAGATGAAATATGTTGTTGTTTCTAATTTTTTTATAAAAAAATATTTATTCAAAATTTTAACTAAAAATGTGTTCAGCAGATTTAGACAAAATTAATAATCATTTAGAAAATCTAACAAAGATTTTGGGTTCATCAAAATTTAGTACGACGTTAAAAATTATAACAACTACTTTATCACACACTTGTAATTTAGAACCCATTCTACATTTGGAACAAAATAAAAATTATCAAATTGCATTGACTAGTTTCTCCACATTTAACACTATTCAAAATGTTATAAAAGATGTGAATGATCAATTTAGATATTCTACTGATAAAGGCAAAACGTGGAAAGTACTAACGTTTCTTCCTGGTTCTTACGAAGTTAAATCAGTATCAAATGAAATTAAGAGACGTTTAGGTATACCATTTAAAGATAAGAAACAATTACATTTTGCTGTTGAACCGGCAGTTACTAAATTTTCTCTTACTTTAGACGAAAATCATCAAGTTGATTTTAATCATGATAGATCATTGTCAAAGCTATTAGGATTTAATAAACAAACCTATAGTCAAGGTTATCATTCAGGTGAGAAGATTCCAAAAATAACTGAAATAAATTCAATTGTTGTACATTGTGACATTATTGAAGGAGAATATATAAATGGTAAATTGTCAAATTTAATATTCAGTTTTCCAGCTTTTACTGTACCCATTGGTTATAGATTAAATGTAATTCCACAAACATTGATATATTTCCCTATTACAAGAAAAACTATTAACAACATTAACATTAGAATCACTGATGAGAAAGGACAAGAAATAAATTTTGGAGGTGAAGAGATTATGATAGATCTTTTGGTTAGAGAAGTTTAATTTTCTTCTTCTTCTTTAAAAATAAAAATAAAAATTTTTTATTAAAAAATGAGTGAAGTGCCCCCATTAAATAAAAAAAACTCAAATTTAATCATCATCCAAATTTATCTAATAAAGTTTTGTCAGTTATTTGTGGAAGATCAGGATGTGGAAAAACGTATCTATTATTTAA
Organism: Prostheceraeus crozeri; assembly: GCA_907163375.1. Taxonomy (NCBI): domain Eukaryota; kingdom Metazoa; phylum Platyhelminthes; order Polycladida; family Euryleptidae; genus Prostheceraeus; species Prostheceraeus crozeri. The sequence continues at coordinate 22,541 of CAJQUW010008358.1, forward strand.
AATTTTAACGACTCCAAATTTTTTGGATTATGACAATCTAATGATTTATACAACAACAGCAGAACAACCTGTTTATCAATTTTTAAAATATGTATTTGAAAATAATCTTAAAAAAACAGGAATTGCTTCATTATTCAAAGAATATGAAAAATCTGAAGATGAAGAAGAAATAAGTTCGTGGTGTGAAGAAGCAGCAAAAAATAATCAGTTAGTAGAATCCAATAAAAATAAGCATATAAAGATACAATTAATAGATGATAGTGGTAATATGCAAGATCCTAGTAAACTAGATAAAACAATGAAACATTGTGTAATTTTTGATGATTGTGTTAATGATAGAAATCAGTCAGTTCAGAGAAATTATTTCACAAGAGGTAGACATAATAACTGTAGTGTTTTTTATTTAACACAAATTATGTATTCATTAGACGGAAGTGTTATTAGAAAGAATGCAAATATATTTATACTATTTGAAATAAATGCAAGAAACTTAAGTGATTTGTTAAGAGATTTATGCGTAAGAAATAAAGATGAATTTAAACAATCGTGTAACAATGCTTGGTCAAAAGATTATGGCTTCATTACAATTAATATTGATAAAAAAATTCATGATAGAGTTCTCGAACAATTGTTCTCTGACTAGGCTTCGCCTCGAGGGGCTTCGCCCCGACTGAAAGTCGATAGAAAATATTTTCGCGGAGTGATCGAATATTTTTTTCTGATAAATTTTTTCTTAATAAAAGTAAAAAAAATATGTTGAATGCTTACAAGATAGAACATGTACCAGTTTTAAAAGATTATCGTTATCCTACAAACCCTGTCAATTCGAAGAAAGAAGTTAGATTTTATTATCATCATAAATACGTAGCGTTCGTTACAGATTATAAAACAAAACATGGTATCAAACCGTGTGTTAAATCAAACACCTTTCCCCTGTGTTTACGAAGTTTCCGAGTATTTTTGGCATACAATAATTTATGGTGGTTGGTTAAGAAAGAAAATTTAACAACACATGAATTAGAAACATTACATCAATTAAATATTCCTGTGTATATGTAAAAATACATTTTTTCTTTTAAAAAATATGAATCGCGAAATGTCTCTCGGACTAACGTCTAGGATTGATGAATTGAACAAGAAACAAATTGCAGAGTTTGATGCACAAATTAAACGTAGTAAACGCAGTTAACGTATTAAAAAACAGAAACGTAGTATTAAACGTAGTATTAAAAAACAGAAACGTGGAACAAAAGAACTATTAGAAACTCCTATTACTGATATTTTTTTGATGATAGAATTAAGGATGAACTTGGGGATGATTTATGTAATTTATTTAATCCAAATGAAATTAAATATGAAAATGCATCTTTAATTAATGTAGCAAATGATATGCGGCAACTTTAGCAAATGGTAAAATTATTAATTTACTTGGAAAAGTTATTAAAGATCAGAAATATATAATTCAAAATTTTTACGTAACCTTCTATAATAAAAAATCATTTGAAACATGGTTTTCTAATCTGGAAGAGAAATCAGATAGTCAGGAATGGATTTTTATAGGTAATGTTAAATATGAAGATTTTGGAATGAAGTTAGTACAAAGATCACATAGAGGTGCAGGCATTAATATGAAATATAGAATCAAAGAATATTTCGGCGAACACTGTTATATTCCTTCTGAAGATTTTTGTTTTATTAAATGTTGCAATGTTTTACGAGGTTTTAAGGGAGAACAAGGAGAAATGATGAAATTAATGTTTAATAATTTTTTATATAAAGAGAAAGCTACATCTAGAACAGGTGTAATGTCAAACTGCAAATTTTCTCAGTTCAATAAATTTTTTGGAGAAAGTGGTCAGTATTGCAGTCCTTCGAATCGACATTTAAATCCTAGAGGAATTGAGAAGTTTCATAATTATGTTTATTACAATTATTTTCACGAAGGTTCAACAATTGGACACTATTGTTTAATTAATAAATCTCATAAATTATATGCTTTTAGAGAAATTGAAAATAATTTCAAACCAATATATAAAACAGTTACTGATGAAAATCTAACCATATAAAGTCATAACAAAGAAAAAAAATTGACTATAGTTCAACATATATTCGGGATCTCGAAACTTTTCTTGATCCTAACTGTTCAACAGCACATCCTATTCCTTATGCTGTAGGAGCTATTAATTTTAATAAATTTATATCTTGTTTACCAATACAAAGATTGAAAGAATTAGACACACGTTTGTTAAGTGATATGATTAAAATTAAACGAACAAAAGAATGAACAAATTAATGAGTATAATAATTTAACTGAATTAGAATTTAATAAACTTCAAAATTGTGTGAAAATATTTACGAGAACTGAGGTTGATGAATGTCCAATCGGGGGAAACCCAGAGGACGCATGTCCGATACATCAATTTTTCAAAACTGTTGGAAAATTTAATTATTCGAAAGTAACTTTAATAGCTCACAATTCATCAGGTTTTGATTCTTATTTTCCGATAAAAGCTAATTTTAAATTATCTAAACCGCCTCTGAAAACTTCAAGAGGAATATTGACTGCTTCATTACAAAATCCTTATACAACTGAATGTGTTAGTAGATATATTCAAAAATCTATTAGATTTAATAATAATAATACGAAAAAAAATTCACCTCCAGGTAAATTAGCACTTCAAACTATTATAATGAAATGTAGTTATCAACATGTAAAAACAAGTCTTTCTAAATGGTGTGAGAATTTTAAAATTCCTACCAATGTGTGTAAATTAAATTATGAAATTGGAGACATAACACATGAAAATTATAAAGAAAAAGAAAGTGAATGGAGCCCATATTTAGTTAACGATATTCTTTCTTTAGCTTTTTGTATCTACAAATATAATAATGCTATGCGAGATTTAGTTGGTGAAGATATAACTACTAATTTAACATCCTCCGCTTCAACATTTAACGGTTGGATGAAAAGCGTACAAAATGACAATATAAATATTCATTCTCATGTAGATTTATGGGCTAGAAATTATATTAGAAAATCTGTTAAAGGTGGAAGAGTTTCAGCAAATATTAGAAAATCGCTACGCTGGGTGGACTTTGTCCCCTGGAAGTAATTTAATAGATTTAATGAAACAGTATCGAGATTTAGGAGATGAAACTGAAATTTGTGAGACAATTTCAAATCAACTACTTGAACAAAAAGATGAATTTCTAATGGCTTTTGATGTAACATCTTTATATCCATCAGCTATGTATGATGAAAATTCAGAATACCCTAAATCTGAATCGGCTAGAAAATTTAGTCAAGAAGAAGAACGAGAAATAGTATCTAAATTTAATACTCAAACATTTAGACCTAAAACTGGAATATTCTCTGTTGTGTTTCAATATCCGAATGATATGTTTTTTCAACGAGTACCTATAAAATTCTCATGCAAAACAATAATTCTCATGCAAAAGTAATCAGGTTTAGAAATGGCATATGTTATGATGTATTAACTTCTGTAGACATACAAGAAATTGTTAGATGTGGTGGAAAAATCTTACATATTACTGATGGTATAATTTATGAAAAAAATTATCAAGTTTCACCATTTCGAAATTATGTTGAAAAACTTTTTAATTTGAGAAAAAATATATAACAGAAGGAAATACCGTAGGCGATGAGTTAATTAAATTATTGATGAATTCGCTATATGGTAAAACTGTACAAAAAGATATAACCACTAAATATCATTTATGGAATGAGAATACATTGAGAAAAAATTTCACTCAAGAACTAAAAGATTATGAAAAATTAAATGATGAACAATATTTAGCGAAAGTAGAAATGGAGGATGATGAATTTCTTAAAGCTAATATTGTAAAAGATGGGAAGACGTCATTCATGCCATCACAATTAGGTTCTTTTATTCTTTCTCACTCTAGAAGAATCATGAATAACTTTATTTTAGAAATTAATGGTTTCAACGAAAAATACATTCATTATACAGATTCAGTAACAGCTGACACGCCTGTAATATTGAGAAAGAATAATTTATTATTTATTTCTAGAATAGATAGTATTGTAGACAACTATGAAATTAATCCGTTTGAAATTAATGGTGATATGAAAGAAATTTCATTAGTTGATAATTTAGAAATTTATACTCATAATGGATGGAGTAAAATAAAAAAAGTCATTAAACATCTTACAAATAAAAGTATTTATCGAATAAGAACAAAAATGGAGATGTTACTGGAGATCATTTATTGTTAGATGAAACAGGTAATGAAATAAAGCCACAAGAATTAAATATAAGAACAAATTTACTACATAATAAATTATTTTTACACGACAATACAATCATATTGAAACAAATTTTACTTGATATTTATGTCAATGATCCACCTAATTTAAGATGTAAGCAAGCATTTATAGAAGGGTTCTTTTTCGGAGATGGTTCTGCTGGAATCTATAATTATAAATCAGGAGTCAGATATTGTTGTACTTTAAGTAACCAAGACCTTAGCCTCTTAATTAAATTACAAACATATATTAATGAAGTTTATAAAAATGATTGTAAAATATATGATACAATGAGATCATCTAGAGTATACAAACTTAATTTTCAAAATCCAAAACAATATGCTTTAGTGAAAATTATTATAATCAGTTTAGAGAAAAACGTGTTCCTTGGAATGTTCTAAATGCTGAATATAATATAAGATATTGGTTATTTGTTGAATTTTATGCCGCAGATGGGAGCAAGAAATCTTTTTTACAAGTAAATATGCAACTATTCGTTTTACACAGAAAACTAAGGAAACCTTTAGTGGTTTATACAATTTGGCATCATCTCTAGGTATTAATTTGGTATTAAGCGAAAGACAAGATAAACCGTTGTGTTTTACTGCGTGTCAAGTTAAAAATGATATTACCAAAAAATGTTACCACTGTAAGATATTTAAATGATAACCCACAATATGTTTATGATATTGAAACAGAAGATGGAGCATTTAATTGTGGTTTTCCATTTATTGTAAAAAACACTGATTCAACATACATTTCCAATGAGCTCTTCAATAAATTAGATGCTGGATATGTTGGGGGAAAATTGTGTCAAGGAAAAAATGATTATGGAAATGGTGGAATTATTTTTGCAATGTTTATTGCACCTAAAATAAAATATTGTATTACTGTAGATGAAGAAGGAAGACTTAGCGAAAAGAAAACATTTAAAGGATATTCACAAGATAAAGTAAAAGTAGAAGATTTTCTAAAATTATATTCGGGTAAAACATTATCGACTACAGTTAATAAACCATGGAAAAGATCTTTAGAAACCGGAATTAGTATTCCTGATTAAAATAATAATACTGAAGAAAAAAAATTTTCTGGTCAAATAAATATTCTTAAACGTCAAGCACCTGATGAAAATGAAATTATGTTACCTTATAACGGAGAAGATATTCAAGCTGAAATATTTCAAAAAATCGTCAGTGAGAGTAATTTAAGTGATGATGATGACACGTGGGAATAATAATTTTTTTATTACATCTAAAAGTTTTTATTACATCTAAAAATTTCATTACATATGAAAATTTGTTTACATCTAAAAATTTACATCTAAAAAATTTATATCTAAAATTTATATCTAAAAAAATTATATCTAAAATGTTACCAAATGTTGGTGGAGGTGCATATATCCCGAATACTCGTGAATCAGAAATCGAAATCGAAAATTATGTCATGAAAACTGGAGACGTTTTATCTGGTCCATTGCATCTTTCTATTCTTCCGCAACAAAATACAGAGTTAGCAAATAAACAATATGTTGATACACAAATCAATGACTTAAAAGAAAAATATATAAACGATGTTTTGGTTCCACTGATGAATGAATTAAAGTTGCTTAAACTTAATGACAAATCATTAAACGAAAAATTATTAAAACTTGATAAAAAGGATAGAGAGCTAGAAGCAGATATAGCAAAGCTTTTTAAAAAAAATTTCTGAACAATCAAAAATTTTAATATTACTTTCTATAAAGTTAAAATCTGCAGTCATTAAAAATAAACATCAGATAAAATTATTGCAAGAACAATTAGAAGATGAAATAGAAAAACTTCCTGAAAGAATTAAAAACAAATTAAAGCAGTTACAAGCTACATTCCAAAAAAGTGTTGATGAATTAAGTTTTAAAATTACTCAACAAATGAAAAAGATGAATAGAATAATAAATGAAATTAACTCACTTAATGAAAAAGTTGATAAAATGAAAACTCTTAAAATCAATTTAGAAAATGAATTAAAGAAAAATTTACAAGAAAACTCTTAAGGAAATAAAGAACAGTTAGATGCTGTTAAAAATCAGTTAGATGTTCTAAAAGTTCAATTGAATGCTCTTAAAACGGCGTTGAAGATGAATGAGAAGAAAATGCAAGTTAATAGAAAAGAAATTAAAGTACATCATACGCTGCTTGACGCGATAGATAAAGTGCAACGGAAAATTAATAAAGTTATCACGAAGTTGTTGTCCATTCACATACGTAAATCTTGATGACGCACGTAAATCTTAACGTAAATATTTTTTCCAAAAGCCAAATTTAATCCTAAAAAATGCCAATAATTTATAAACACAATCTTAAACATTTTGCTTCAAATCAAAAAATAGCACATGAACAATCTATGAAATCTGTTTACCATAATAACAATGTGGAAACTATTCAAAAAGAAGGAGATAGTGTTAACAGCGGAGCTGGCATCTTTTCTGGCATAGGAAGTATCGTTAATGTTATTAAAAATAATAAAGATTTGATTACATCTCCTGCAAAAGGAGCAGCTGCTATAGGTAGTACAGCTAGTACAATATCAAATGCTGTTAAGTCTCAAAACGAATTAAAACAACTAGAAACTATTCGTAAACTTAAGAATGATTCTGAAGAACTAAAAAAATTAAAAAAACTTTCAGAGGAAACAAAAAAAATTGCTAACATAGCTGCAGGGTCTAAGAGTAAACATGAGAAGAAATCAGGCGTAGCCATAGAACCTACGGTTCGTTCAATTGAAGAAATCAGAGGCAATGGTGCGCAGTTAGGTACTGGTTTAGCAAAATTCTAAAATTATATTTTAGTAAATTTTTTTTCTGGGTGTGAGAAATTTTTTTCCTGTGTGTGAGAAATTTTTTTTCTGGGTGTGAGAAATTTTTTTTCTGGGTGTGAGAAATTTTTTCTGTGTGTGAGAAAAACAAAAAGTCAAATTATTTTTTATAAAAATGTCTTCGCTTATCGAAAATAAGTTTAGATTAGACGATTCTTCGTTCGTCAGTTACAATCAAAAAAAGAATGACTATATAAGAACTGCCATGAATCTCGGATCTTCCAGTAGAGTAAATACTGGAGGTGATTTAATTTTTGAAGTTGATAATCAACAAAGTTATATATATATCTACCTGATTCATTTTTACACTGTGAATATTCTTTATATAGTGGTGCCAATTTTACAACACCATTACCAGAAACCGATAATATTGCACTAGAGAATAATTTTTTTCCAAGATTATTTACACGAATGCGTTTAGATGTTGCAACTCAAAATATAGAAACAATAAGTGATTCTCCAGGTGTAATTAATACAATTCTTAGATTTGTAACAATTGGTGAAAGTAATAGAAAGTATGAAATCGAAGGTTGGTTTCCTGATACTAATGATGACATAATTGTTGATGATTTAACTCACGCTAGAACAGATGCAGCAGGAATTGCGAAAGATGTAGAAAATATTGCAAATAATTTAAATAAAGAAAACAATAGTGCATATAAAGAAAGACGTGAATTTAACAAGAAAAGTCAGCAGACAGTAAAGTGGTCATTGTCTCCATTATTCGGATATTTAGATTATGATAAAATATCATATCAATTAAAATTTAAGTTAATAATTCATCGGACAGCAAATAATGAATTAATCTTTTTTGATAAGACTGGAAAAAAGCATATTTAAAAATTGATAGACTTGAATGGTGGATTAAGCATATTACTCCTAATTTAGAGGTCGAATTAGCTATTGCAAAAAGATTAAATACTAACAAACCAATTCCAGTAAATTTTCTAAAGCGTACTGCTAGTTCAGTAACTTTTTCAGAGCAAAGATTTAATTGGTATTTTACTAGACCTGCGAATACTCCAAGATATTTATTACTAACTTTTCAAAGAAATAATTCTCCAAGTCTTGATAAGAACAACAATCTTTTCCATATTCATACAATTCGAAGTGTACAAGTTGCTTTTAATCAAACCCGATATCCAATTGATCCATTAATATTCGATGATACCAATAATCAATTTATGGAAGGATATGATTCTTATCAAAATCTTTGTATAGAGTTTGGAGTTGAACCACAATTAACTCCTGGAGATTGGAGGCATTTATATCCTGTTTTCTGTTTCGACTTAAGTGCACAATCTGAAGATCTTAACAAGACTGGTTGTGATGTAACAATTAATATTGAAAAGAAAGATTCCACAACTTCATTGATGGCTTATGGTTTATTGCTAGAAGATGTAAAATATTCTATTGAAATTCTTAATGGAAGGATGGCTAGGATCGGCTAAAGCCTCTGAACAAAGTTCGACAGGTTAGTAACCTATAGTAACCTTTGGTCCAATCGACTAAAGCCCAAGACTTCGTCGATTAATTAATTAAAACTTTTGATAACTTAAAATTTTTGGTACCTTAAAATTTTTGATAACTTAATATTTTTTCATAACTAGAATAGATTAAAATTCTTAACTTAGAATTTATTCATGACTAGAATAGAATAACATTTTTGATAAATTAAAATTTTTTTATTAAAAATGTCGCAAGCGAAAAGTAATAATAATAAAACTGTTGAATTAAAATTACGTAACATTGTTGACAGAAGTACACCTAAAACTATTACGATTTACAAAAAGAAATATTACATAAGTAAACCAATGATAGAGAATATTAGATTACAAGAATAAAAGAATGGTGGAATTCTCCCATTAATTCCACTAATAATAGGTGGCATAGCAGCAGCAGGAAGTGTTGCAGGTGGGACAGCTGGTATTGTCCAAGCAGTAAATAAAAATAAATTAGAGAAAGCAGCATTAGAAGAACAAAAACGTCATAATAGAGAGTTAGAGAAAGTTGCTAGGGGTGAAGGAGTAGTAGATAATTTTATTACTAAATTAAATTTAGTTGATGAAGGAAAATGAGTTCTTAAAAACATTCTACATAATGTTGATGATTTAATTGATTAAAAATTAAACAAACTAAATATGGTTCTGGAATATATCTAAGTCCGAGTATGATTAGGTAATAACCTCAGGACCTTTGGTCCGTACGGCTAAAGGCTCTGAACAAGGTTCGATTAGGTAAAACATTTATATTATTTTATCTTTAAAATGAATTCTACAAATTCTACAAGTTCTACAAATTCCAAAAATTTAATTAAATTAATAATTTCTAATTTAAATTTATTGAATTATCTCTTAAAAGTACATAAAACCTCAAATTGTCAGCATTCCGGAGGTGACATACAAAAAACATTAGAAAACTTTCCTTGATTTATTTGGAGTAAATATTCGAAAGAAAAACATCTTCCTGGTCATTCATATACCGGTCCAGGAACTCGATTAGATATAAAACTAGTTGAAAATAATAATCCAAAACCAGGTGAAGAACCAATAAACAGAGTAGATGCAGCAGCTTATAGACATGATTTAGCTTATCGAAGTCATGACGTAAGTTCTCGACATGTAGCTGATAAGAAGATGATTCAAGAATTAGATAGTATTCAGAATCCTACATTTAGAGAAAGAATTGAAAGAATGTTTGTTAAGAAAGCTTTACAAGCAAAAATGCTTTTTGGCCAGGGTTTAGACAAAACTTATAACTCTAAAACCTACGCGTCTGAAATTCAGAAAGAATTCAGAAAGCCGAAATATCTATTGAAAGTAAAAGTATTTAATAAAGATAATATTTGGAGTGCTGATCTTATTCATATGCCGAATGAAAGAGGGTTTAAGTACGCATTGACCGCTATACATTTATATACACGATACGCTTGGGCAAAATCTAAAAAAAAACAAAAATGGTTTGTCAGTTAAATATGCGTTTGAAGAAATCTTTAAAGAAACTAATAGAAAGCCAAGGAAGCTCTTCGTTGATAAAGGGACTGAGTTTTATAACAGAAATATTCAGCCACTATTTGAAACGGTTTATTCAACTGAAAATGCAGGAAAGGCTGTAGTAATAGAAAGATTCAATCGGACGTTAAAAGATAAATTATTCAAGAAATTTACAGAACAAGGAAATCAGAAATGGTTGAAGATATTACCAGGAATTGTTGAGGATTATGACAATAAGATTCATTCAGGTATTGAAGAAACTGCAAAGAATGCTTCTGACGATCCTGATTTGATACGAAAAAAAATATTCGAAAAAAATTATTCGAATGAGAGTAATCCGAATTTGCAGAAACTTAAGCCGAAATTTAAGATTGGAGATAGAGTTAGAATATTTAAGTATAAGAATAAATTTGAAAAAGGCTTTGTTGGCTATTAGACTAAAGAAATATTTGAAGTTTCCAAAATAAATGAAACTTATCCAATTACTTATGAAATTAAAGATTTAGATGATGAAGATATCAGAGGCCTACTTTATCTAAATGAATTGCAAAGAAGTGATTTTTAATTATCATTATTATTATTCAATTCTAACATAATATCAAGAAATGGTACTCCTTTTTGTAATTTCAATAAAACATAAAGACATAATTGTCCACAGTAAGTTGTTCCTGGTTTTTGAATTTGAAATGTATTATAAATTTCATTTCCAAGTAATTCTTTGACTTCATTTGTTGGAGGCAATCCATAAGAGTCAAAATAATAATTAGAACCGTTTATATTTCTTTTCCCGCAGACCAATGTACTCCTTTTTCATCTGATGTGTGAAGATTTGTTATGAAATTTATAGATGGCTTATTTTTTAGGAATTGAAATTCGTCTCTCATCAATATGTGAAAATTCTTTATTCCCAATTGATTAGCAATTTTCTTTAGATCAAAATTTGTAGTTCTTTGCGTTCCATATAATTTCAAGAACTCGGTAGTGCTAGACTTTTTATAATAAAAAAAATTCTTATAGGGACCCCTAAAGTCGGAAGTGGGGGTGTTGAGTTAAAAAACTGACGCATAATGATGACTTTCCTTACTACTTATTCGATTTTGAAATGATTTAATTAAATCTAAATCAAAACGTTACATTGTAAGGAATCGGTTTATTAGCAGAGCTAGTGCTTCGCACATCTTTAATCAACTGCAATTCATTTCTCATCAATATGTGAAAATTCTTTATTCCCAATTGATTTGCGATCTTTCTTAAATCGAATTATTTTTAGGAAGTCATTAATGTTGCTCATTTTTATAGAAGATAAAGTGTTTCTGTTATATTCCCGTAAATATGAAATTAAAAACAACACATGGATATTTCAATTTGGGTATATGTATGTTTACAAAAATGCAACCACACAAGTCTACAAATATTGATGTCCACACCGTGGACAACGAATTTTTGTTCTCTAGTAAAAGGAAATTAAAATCAGCTACTACTATTCAACTTCTTTAAAACAATCGTCTATTAACTATAATATTACAAATTGCATTAACAACATGTCTACACCGTGGACAACGAATTTTCGTTCTCCAGTAAAAGAAAATAAAATCAGCTACTACTACTTTTAAGTTTCTTTTAAGCTTCTTTCCAACAGCTTTCACATTTCCGATGACAACCTTCTAACAATGATAAATTCGATTTCAAAAAACGTAAGGGTACATTTAGTCTACAAATCTTTGGAAAAATAGATGCCATCTTACCTAATTTAATTGCAAATGCAATTTTAGTCCTTGAATAAGAAATGTTATTAGTTTGCAATAAATGTTGAAAGTATGTGTTATCCTTTTCACACAGATCCAGTAAATAATTCGCGTGTTTTCCCAGGTAGATTTTCATCATTATGTTAATAACGTTATTTTTCTTCTCCATCACATAAAGAGTATTTAAATTTGCAATGGCTTTAACAGTATCTCCTGAAGGCTCAACAAAGTCTTCTAAGGAATCCACAAATTCATATCGGGTAGATAAAGACGTCGATAATTGATGATGAAGGTCGTCAATCTTTCCGCCCCTTTCACTTCCTTTCTTTTCTTTCACGAGTAAGCGTTTTGCTTTTCTTCTCCGTTTTCTCTCCTTATCAAAAAATGTAGGGTCAAAAATAATAGGAAATTTCTCCATTTGTTCAATGATAAAAGTGTTATATTCTTCCTTCTTATCATTGGAAATATATCGTTTTGAAATTTCTGCAAATAACTCCGGAAACGTAGCAATAATGTTTGACTGCTCTCCGATAACTTCTTGTGTCATGACTGATCACAGCGCAGCACACGATACAATGACAGACGAGAGAGAGAAATGAAAACAGTACAGCTGGCAGATGTCTTGACGTCACGCGGGTGTGCTGACGCACTGGCAAGAATTAAAACAACTTAGCTAACGCACAATTAAAATCTCATTGTTTCACAGAGTAGTAGCAACTACTGGAATTGCAAGAACGCCAGATGATATAACAATTGTAAATAATCCTAAACTTATTGTTAAGAATATGCCAATTCCTTGTGTTACATTCTTAACTTTAGTCTATCTCTTTCTTAATTTTTTATGATGTTCTAATCTTAATAATAATTGCGTTTCCTTATTTTTCATATACCTAACTCTATCTTTGTGTTTTTCTTTACTTAATTCACTTATTTTTAACTGTGATAACGAAGGATATGCTCTCGAAGTTTCTTCCATTTTCGTCGTCGCCGTCCCCGTTGAGGTTTCTTCCATTTTCGTCCCCGTCGAGGTTTCCATTTTTAAAGAAATATTTTGAATAAATATTTTGAATACAATCTTCTGGTATATTGAAACTACGTGATATTTTGAGACAACATAAATTTTCGTCTGCCTAAATTTTCAAAATTCTTAGACCACGTGATATTTTGAGACAACTTAAATTTTCGATTACGTGATATTTTGAGACAACTTAAATTTTCGATTACGTGATATTTTGAGACAACTTAAATTTTTTGAAATTTGGAGACTACCTAAATTTTGAAAAATCTCGCAAGGTGTGATATCCGGTGCGAGCGAAGCGAAGAGAAGCGAAACGACGCGCCGGATATCATACCCTATACTACTTGTAGAGGATGAAAAATAGTGGAACAAGCAGTTCAATGCATTTCCTTTCCGTCAAATTATAATGACCGATCTCAACAGTATTAGGCTTGTCATTCAAATAGCTGCTTTCGCTCTAACATATGGTGAATGCGTCTAATTTTCCATACATTTGATTACACAGCAATATCAGATTCATTCATTGAACGTTGGTTCATATGCTTGCTTAGTTCTGACATGCATTCTAGAGTGGAAATCTATCTAATTGAAAATCTGAAAATCGAGAATGGATTGATCAATTATTTGGTCAAGTGTTGTTGTGAATTCACATGTGAAATTTCAGTGAATTTGGTCAAGGTCTACAATCCCCACAGTGGGCGTCTATTATTTGCCCATTTTCTGTTTGTAGCCAATTCTACGTAATTTTAGACGTGAAGTATATAGCACTTCCCAAAAAGCTAGATCCTTGAAAATTTAACTATCCGTATAATATGACAAGCGGTTTTGACTAAATCAAATAGTTAGGAATCAATCGATCGAGTCGCTATATAGAGACATCTGAAGTTTGTCAATTTTTCAAAAATTGCTGAAAAGTGTCATTTTGGACGACTTCATCCTGCCTCTTGTAAGGATATTGTAGACCCAACATTGTGGACACTGTAGAGCTTGACTATTCTATAATACAATACAAATGTCATGATACCTAAGTATAACTACATTTCAGAATATCAAAATATCAGAATATCAGAACGTATATTTTTCCAAAGAAAACACGTTAGGTGATGCAATGTACAGTGAAAAGTGAAAAACGAGATGATGAGGTACGATGATAAGGTGATACAACATGATATTTACAAATGATAGAATAATGATAAATGGACATTAGATATTGAAAACACTGGAAGGAGAGGACAGTCAGTGGTGTATATGTAATTCAATGGTTACTATGTTATCATGAATCAATGGAGTATAATACAATCATTTACATATTCATTACATGTCACGGTGTGCCAGGAGAGGCGGTTTCATTTTAAAAATTTCCCACAATATTTCTCGACGGATTCTGATGTATCTTTCGAAAATCAAAGTTTAAAAGTCACCAAAAGCCCATTTCGAGATAATGACGAAAATTCAAAATGGCGGACAGAGAAACCAAAACTGCATTTTGGGGTTAGAATAGAAATGTTGCCAAGTATTTCGTCAACTGTTTCCTATCTAATCAGGTACACTTACCGCAGCCAACAGATGATCGGCATAATAGTCATTTTCGAAGGTTCTGATCTGCCGATAATTTTTACTCAGTTTTAAAACGAAGTTCGACCAAAATGAGTCAAAGTCTGCATGGAGTGATCCACTGGTTTGCTCGCTGAACTTCCCCATGCTTTCAGACGTCATCTTACAAAACTCTGGCACATGATGAATAATGCAATGAAGTTTTGGAAAAACACGAATGCTTAATGCATCAAGATCATTGCGAAAATTCACGATATGCTGAGAAAAGTCTTGGTCCAGAAAATTTCCAAAACAACTTGTGACGATTCGCTCTAGATTTCTGAATGCAGAAACGATAGGCAATGTCTCAAGCGTTGCGATTGCTCGCAATTTGTCGACGCTCTTTAAAAGTTGACGAGCACTATTACCGGTAAATGTACCGCCATGATATTGATCTTCGTGCACTCGTGACGAAGTTAACCATTGTGTTGCAATTCTATGTGAAGTTTCCTCCAGAACATTGAACAACTCAGAGACTGATCCTATAAGGATCTGCAACTCTGGAGGAGGTATTGTTTTCAAAACAAGTTCACTACCATCTCCATGGATAATAGAGGGATGTATTGCATTACCATAGATTTTTGCCTTTGATTTCGCCTCCGAGGAATCATAGTAGCTCCAAAATAAACTTGATAGACTGTCCCATGTGCGGCTAACTCCGCTGTTTATGAGATTGGTCTTGTGCACGTTACACCATACACATGGATGTGAGCTGCCACTACTCATCAGACCAAGTAACAGGTTACAGATCTTCATATCGGCTGAAATTATGAATTTTGCAGTTAATGCGTCTAGCCCGACAGCGTAACACAGATATTTCAGGTTCGGATAATTTTCTGGTGTGTCGGGTGCAATGGCGATAATGAAGATATGTTTGACGCCATAGCTTCTATTTGCATGTGATGTAGTTGCAAATGATGCCACTGTTTCAGCTCGAATAATTTGCAGATTTATTTTCATAAATCCTTTACCTCCGTCGATTCCAATTTTGATGGTATGATCATAATCTATCTCATTCCTCAATAGCACATCATCAACAAATTCTTGCACACTTTTAAAGTGAACAACTGGTCGTTTTGTTCTTTCACCCCGAAAATCAACAAAATCTATGTCGACAGCTTGGAAATATTTGTCGAAAATATGATCCTTTTGCCGTAGATTTTCGCGTACGTATGGTTCTATTGAATTCCTTTTCGTAGATTCCCAAATGGTCTTTGACAGGCTTGACGTTTGTCGACAACTGAGATTCAGGTCTGGCTGTATATCAGAAAACGTTTATGTGGTGAGCTGATATCTAGGAGAGTTCATGCTGATACAAACAGAACCATGTTTCACTGTCTGAAGATCAAGATTCCCGGATTTTGAATGAAGTTTAGAACTAATTGTAGATGCGGCAAATTTTTGAGGATCATCTGGAGATTGAATTGAAATAAGATCGACAATATTTGAGAATCTCTTGTTTTTTGAACAATTATGAGACTTTCCTCTGCCTATCTGAGACAGACAGCGTGCGCAACCTTTCATCGCAGAAGGAGATTCATCTTCATGGTCTCTACTTGGAGAAGACATCGGTTTCCTGGTGATGACTTACCACATGGTAACTTAGACTCATAGAGATTTTTTTCTTGCCATTTGACAAATAGTGCATTCACAAGCTGTATTTTGACGAGTGCGAGTTTGGAATGGAAAGTGAATATTATCGCGATCATATAAATGCAAGTTTTCAAATTCACCAGCCGAAACTTTCTTTCGACACGACAAACATATAACACACGGGAATGTTCCATCAGCAGTGTTGTAATCTGGAAAAATAAGCGATTTGATAAGTTCTTCCATGTCAATGGAGATGTCACGAAGGTCATTTTTAACAAAGCAGATAACAAAAATAGCTTTTAGCGATTCGCTGAATGAGTTCTTGCTGTTTTTGGCATTGTCAAGGTCAAGTCAATCCGATAAACAATCGCAGACACAATCGCAGTCATTTTCTCGAAAAGGGCTAATCGTATGATTTCCTAACAATTATTTTTTAAAAGAGCGGGTCAAATCACATAGGAAACCGTTGCCGAAATAGTTGGGAATTTTTCTGATCGACTCCCAGAATGCAGTTTTGGTATCTCTGTCCGCCATTTTGAATTTTCGTCATTATCTCGAAAAGGGCTAATTGTATGATTTTCTAACAATTATTTTTGAAAAGAGCGGGTCAAATCACATAGGAAACCGTTGCCGAAATAGTTGGGAATTTTTCTGATCGACTCCCAGAATGCAGTTCGGTTTCTCTGTCCGCCATTTTGAATTTTCGTCATTATCTCGAAAAGGGCTTTTGGTATGATTTTTAAACTTTGATTTTCGAAATCTGCCTGCAAAGATACATCAGAATCCGTCGAGAAATATAGTGGGAAATTTTTAAAATGAAACCGAATCTCCTGGTACACCGTAATGTAGGCATAATATGCTCATACAACACGTCCCTACACTTAGAACTATCTGTGGCCGGTGGAAATTAATAGTAATCTAGCTATTAAATTTTACTTATAACTTTCACTTCAAAGTGCCGATGACTATTTTATTAACTTTCGGCATGCAAAAATGAATGCTTGAGTTGTTAAATTTAGCATCTTAAAGTTAAATAAGCACACTTCCCTCTACAGTCATCTCACTAATGAGAGATACATGAGTATCTCTGATATAACTAAAAAGCTCAAGAAACTTGACACCAAATATCACTCCAACGAGATCCTCAAAGTTGCAGTTTGCTTACACTATGTCGCTAAAATTAATATGGTGCTCATAGAAACAAGTGTGGTACAAAATACGTTTCACATACAAGATCTACACGTTTGCATACTACATAAGTGCTGAAATCTCTTCTACACAAAAACTCTGGTTAACATGAAACTCGCTTTAACACTCACCTACGCCATGATGTTTATGTTTTTCGTCCATACGCGTTTACTTCAACGAATTATACATAAATTTCAAAACCCATGCACGGATGCAATTTGGCATCCAACATTGTCAGCACGTCTGATGAATGAAAACAGCTAACTCGAATGTCTTTTACAAGTTTGTTTCTATTATTTCATCTTTTGATTTACAAGTTTACAATACACATTGACATACTTAACGCTTAGCGTGCCTAGCTTACTCATATTTAATGTCAAGAGACATGACAGTCATTCCGATGTTCAATACTGTTCAAACTTCATATAATGAGATATTCATACCGACAAGATAATGAACTTCATTTACTCAGTCGTCTTAGCTTCATTCACAGAGCTATGCATAGTTTCACAGCCTACATGTGTTTGTTCATTGAAAGCGAAGTGATGCACGTTCCTCAACCTTCCTCTTTGATAGTTCAACACCAAACGTAAAGCACTTTGACATCATCCACCTTACCACACCAACACGAAGTTGTCTTTGATTTGTAGTAAGAAAATCCGTAAAGTTGAATTGAATCTAAAACTGATGCGCTTATTAGTTTTTACAGTGCTTCTACAACTCAACACTTTAAAAGCGACTAGAATACCGCGTAAGTAATACAATATCATAATCTGCATGAAAGTTTCACCACCATAAAATTCGTTGTCACTGCTGGTAGCGCAATGCATTGAACCCCTGATCACGAATATTAGTGCTTAACTCTAACATACTTAATGTATACGGATTTCACATGAATCAAATTGAATCTTTCAATACACTTTTCTAACACAGACGGTGCTGATTTACGAAACAGCGTTGCGTATTCATTCAGCTACTGTCGTGATTGCAGATCATTCATCAGACAAGGTATTTTTATTTTTTCAATCTGACTGCATATCTTAAACATCATTTCAATTCTTTTCCCACATAGGATAAGCATGAGTCTTTGATTAAGTCTTCACATAATCACATCTGCAAACAACTTTTATGAAACGTAAACACGCTTCTCATGAAACAGCTTTCATTACTTCTACGACGTTGATTCACCGTTGTGTCTACCAAACGTTGACTCTACATTTCCATCGTTCAATTCAACGATGCGTGCTGGTAATGTCATGAAAACGAATGCGTGTTAGCACCAAGTTGATGTCTAGAAACCAATTGAAGTCAAAAGGGAAAAGTGTGCAACTATCCTTCACTAAGTACAGCAAAAGTGTTTGCAATGACATCATCTGATTTCACTAACATCAATGTAAGGTAGCATCTTCACCTAAAACCATTGATGACTACTTCCTGTGCGGGTTTGGTCTCAGTGTATGTAGCCCTACTAGAAGTCTTAATTCCCACAACGAAACATCTAACGTGTGAAACCTGAAGATGAAGTATCAATTTATGAATTCATCGCCTACACTCGCTTAAAGTTGATTTCAAGAAACACAGTTTGGAATGATAAGCGTTGTCATGAAAAGGAATGCATGTCATTACCACGATGATGCTACATCTATCATTCTGGGTTTAGACAGTATTCGGGTTTCTGTGTCATGAAATTGGATTTTTATGATTCACATTATCGGCATCAACATTGACATTACTTGTAGTAACGTTGGTGATAATTCCTAGAACGAAGCACGTTAAAGTTTGGACTGTGCTAATTCACGAAACAGTGTTAGCCTATTCTTCGTGCCAATGTGTTACTTTTCAACTTGTTTGCAGCAAACAGTCATCTAACACGACTTTCCATTAGCATAAGCTTAATAAGAGTTTGATAACTTAGTGAAGAGAGAAACTTCTTTGTGCGTGCGCCAGTCGCATGAATGTCCACCTTTCTTCCCTTCATCATTTAGCCTCGGTGATAGAGTGAGTTCTTATCAGAACTCATGAGACATTCATGAGAGAAAGACAGGTGAGTGGAGACTGTTAAAGAAAACCTGCGATAGATAGTTAAGGGACTCATGACCGAGCATTAGAAAATATTACGAGAAATATGTCACATGCCCAACATAAGCAACAGCTCAGAGGTTTCGGTGAAACTATGACACATTCCTTGCCATCCATTCCATCTATGGCAGTGCCCACTGTTCAAAAAGGAACGCCTGACCGCAGTAAGTATTTATCAAAGAACTCCAATCTGCCGTCTAACGTTTCGTCACTCAGTGCAATGGAAATTATATAAGGTAACCTGTGGCAGATAGCCAAATGTCGTCCTGGTGGTCAGAGCATGACGTTGAGACAAAAGGCAACAACTTGGAAACATGACGCACAGAGGTTTCACAAAGATTACAATTGTCAACAAACATCCCGTGTGATACTCATCGCTATGAACTTCATCGATATCTCGAAAGAACACCCACCAACAGGAAGTATTACACTGAAAACCTCATTTCCATGCACCCCTTGAGTGACTCTGACAGCAAAGAATGGCCTAATAGGAGAACCACAGACATATACATTGCTAAAGGCAAATGTGACCTTGAAAGTCAAATATCTTCTTTATATAGGATATTTGATACACATGTATATGAGCTAGGAATGAGAGAGATCGCTCGTCCAATCAGAAGATGTGGTCGGAAACTATCATAAATGCCTTAGTTGAATTGAGCAGCGTCAAAATCCCCGAATAACATGCAAAAATAACGAATTTATATTTTTCGGCATTTTAGTACTACTTATGAAACGTTTGTAAGTGGCTTGTCACATTTCTTGCCATGCAGGCAAGTGTGTCAGCTTTAAACTTTATTCTTAGGGTTAACAAAATCAAAGTTATGCAGTTTTAGGCCATTTTAAATTTTTCAGATTATTAGTACAACTTATAAGACGCATAAATAGTTTATAAATTCACCTGAACCTCTCCAACAAACCTTGAACGAAGTCAATCCGACCTCCATACGTTAAGATACAGCCTTGAAATTTAGGCCTACTACGGTGACCTGGAGACTAGGTGTCACCGATTTCGCTGAAAAGACCCAACCTGATGAAGTCCGAATCTACACTCCACTTTCCTCTCCGAGGCCTCCTTCACCCAGAACTCAGAGCCTTTCTCACTCCAAAACCACGAAAACCTGAAGAAAGATCCTATTCTCCCATTACCACTTGCAGTCAAAAAACAGGCTCAACGTGGACAAAACATGTCCACATCTGCTCGACATTCCACAAAACATGACCCACTTTGGATACTTCCATCCCACTCCCAACACCTCCTGCTACGTCTTGTAACCCACTGATTCCCACCCTCCATTCCCGACCTTCCATCCGTCCTTCCTCACAACCTCCCGGCCAAATCCCTATCCTACTGCACTTAAACAGGCCAAAATACGATCCTCTGCGCTTCAAATTGACCAAATCCCATGCGCTTCTATAGGGCCGATCATTGATCTGGCTGCGCATCAAGTGGGAGTCTCCTAGTCTGGGTGCGCGTCAAATGGGAGTCCCCTATCTACTAGGGCTCAAAGAGTCAGTACTTGAGTTACTGCGAGCCCCTTTCTTCAGAGTAGGTCTGTAGTTCCATTTGGTAGGAAAGTGAGAGATTGAAAAGAAAAGAAAGATAGGGGGAGATAATGTCGATGTTTTCCTTCTATTTCGTAGGCAGATGATCGCAAGAGCTCTGAGAGTGTGGGACACGATTCAGCATGTCCGTGACATCGGGGTTCGATACGAAGTCGAAAAATGGGACGGAGTAGTCTAGCGGTCAAGCTGTGAAATCCGGTGCAGGGACGCGTGATACACGGAAATGAATGTCACAGACTTTCTGGCCGAATGACCGGTGAAGATCATGAGAACTGAAGAAGTCTCTTGGAGGAGTAAAGCCTCTACCCACTACGGCATCGATGCTGCGCCAGTGCTGGCCAAGGCTATGGGCTTCAGAGGCAGCTTTTGGCGAGGGAAATGACTATAGGATCTGTAATGTTCTCGCTAAGCAGCTGCGATGTCGACACCTGGCTTGCCGATAGAGACGCATTGGCGGTACCGGCACCCAAGTTTCGAACATCACGTTTTGCGGCACTACACTCTTCGTCGAACGCAGGATCAGATGGTCGGCGGCGGCATGTTTATGACTTCTGAGTCGTAAAGAGGTGTGAGCCGGTGAACGTCAAAGCCCTCCCAACGGTCAGGCTGGCAAAGCTGGGAAGAAGAAAGCGGTCACGAAGCACGTATGATCGAGATGGTTCCAGGGGCGAACATAAGTACTTCTGTAGGCAGGAGTGGGAGAGCGAAGTGACGTCATCCAACGGAGCAAAATGTGATCGGATAGTCCAGCATCAACAACGTCGACTGACAGTTTGTGGAGATCGCAGCGGATCACAACTAAGTGAAGTGTGGCAACACAGTTGTGTGTTGGGCTATTTACAGCGCAGCTAGGACAGTAGCTGTCACATCTGTGCAGCAGCTTTCGGGCTTGGGCATCATCAGCTCGCTCGATGTGGATGTTGAAGTCACCCGCAATGATGATAGGATAGGTGAAAGTCAGGAGTTCGTCGAACACATCAGAGTGTTCTGAGAAGAAGCTGGACGGCTCGGGACCGGTTCGGTAAATGACGAGGATGACGCAAGACGATGAGTGAGAAGTTACACGAACACCAAGAGATTTAAATGATGTCGGTGCACAACTGATGGATAGCTGTGAAATAAGCATTTCAGGGGCGCATGCGAAGGCAGCTCCACCATAGTTGGTGGTCAGACTGTCATGTCGAGATCTCAGGCGGGGACAATCCGCAACGTTGAAGCCATCTGAGCGAAGACGAGATAGGCAGACTTACTCTGGGGGATGTCAGGTTTTCACCAGCAGCATGGCATCAATAGCAAGTTCAGTGTGCAGATCAAGCCTTCAAGCAGATCAGCAACTTGATGACAAGTGAACGAATGTTGAGAAGGCTGAAAGTGAAGGGTTGTCCGGATTCAGTTTGCGGCATTGAGTTCAGTTTGATGCTTGGCTTCAGCTTACCGTTTCGCTTGCATTTTGCTGTTCGATAATAGTTTGGTGTATCGGTTTCGGTTTGATGTTCCAATTGCTCGCACGTGCTTTTTGGTGAAAAATATGAAAGAAGAATTTCTCTCCCGATTTACAACTTCATATTGAATTAAAATGCAACTTTGAACTTCCCGACGTTTCGTCGTCCTGCCGACTTATTCACGGGAAATAGCCGTCTGTGCATTAAAATCGGCTTTATATAGAGCATTTGTAGACCATTTAACAGCGCTCATGATGTCTGTTTAGTTGAGGTTTGCATTGATTGATAAATTTACTTTTTGACAATCTCGTGGATATCGGATCAGAGCAACGGTGAAGTGTGTCAGGGCTAAAATCATCAATAGAGAATGATTATAATTTTTGGAATGTTCTGATAGCGCACTTTTATTGCCTTGCTTCAGTGGCGTCGCGTGCGCCCAGACCATTGGCCTTCACTCGGCATTGGAATGCTATTTCTATACCAAACACTTCTATGTTACAACATCAATTTTCATAAAAGTTGAATTTTTAATAACAATTTCCCGAACATTTTTTAAGGCTAAGTGAATGTGCACATGAGAAGTGATTGCTCATGTGTCTTAACCGCCTTACTCAGGGAGCTGAGATTACTATATCCCCTCTCTGTCCAGACCACATTTTCTCGAGAAAAAAAGAAGGCAAGGTCAACAGTTTCTTGCGTTTCTCATGGCCGGTCAGCCGCTCGCATGTTTGAAATTCTGATGCATTAAAATGTCTTGTGTATTTCATATTTCTTTCTCTGTGAGTAATTTTTATATCAGGTGTTGGCCTACCTTGCTTGACGACTGTCATCTTTTCAGTAAGTTCCCTTGGGACGAAAGGCGTGGTTATGATCTCATCTGCAGTAATAAACATAGTGTCACATTAATCACGTAAAAACAAATTATGGAATTCTACCGAATCTGGGTGTTCGAGTCCGATGCATTACTCTGCATTCATTGGAGAACGCTCATCATCTGATCCAGTCTTGTCTGAACGTCGGCCATCTGCCTCTGTTGACGTAGTGGCCTCTCTGACATAAAGCGAATCCAGGAACAATTGGGTTGCGCTTCCCTTACTATATTTAGGTATCGCGCCTCGATCAAGAATCACGTAGAATTTCATTGCAAAAATTGGAGAAGGCAAAGCATCATGTCTATCGGAAAAGCCAATATTTACGCGGGCGCGTGCGCTTACTGCCTCACACGCACACAACTCTCTTTCGCTCTGTCTGAACATCAGCGCTACGTCTGAACACACGACTAGCTTGTGTGTCTAATTGTTCGAAGAAAACAGCTGCGATTCGAGTACGTGCTGCAAAACTGTCCACTCTGAGGTTGAGAGTCTGATTTTGAGACGGAAGCTGTGCACAGCTATCACGAGAAGCTATCGAATTTAAATGAATTATTACTAGGGCCCCCAGAAGTCAATAAAGTCAATTTTTTTATTATGAGTTCCGGTGACGAGAAATGTCTAAAACCGGTGTAATAATGGTCTATCTGGTCTATTGAGAAAGTTATAAAAGTCAATAAAGTCAATTTTATTGTTTTAGGTCAATAAAGTCAATTTTATTGTTTTTGGTCTATAAAGTCAATTTTATTGTTTTTGGTCTATAAAGTCAATTTTATTGTTTTTGGTCTATAAAGTCAATTTTCGAGAACTATTCGTCATATTATTGTATTTTCTAGAGACAGATACAAACAATGTGTTTTTATGTTTATGATACGCACAAAATTTTCTTTGTTGATGGCTGAGTGGCATTTGTGAGACGGCATTATATTAAACACTCAATGACATTTAAGTTCTTCAATCAAATACGTACAAGGTCACGGGAGAACGAAGGTTGTCAATTTGCGAACTCTAGATGATCATGTGATTCTCAAAAGCGCATCGGGAGTACTAAGAATAGCAATGACAAGTAGCTATTATACATGTAAGTACTCCATGGTGAAATCAACGACTACTGGTTTTCATCATTTCCATTTTTAATACTCCCTGGTGGCAATAAATGGCGTTGCAATCATTGAAGAAGTCATTGTGTTGACTTGCATTGAGTTGATTTAAATATTCGAAAGTTCATCCTTCACTATCGCTGATGCTTTCGACCAGTTGCAAGCCATGAATTTCGCAAATGACCCTTGTGCTGTTGGACAGTACATAACAAAGCGATTGAGTGCAAATGACATGTCGTCCATTGTTGGTCTCACACGGCCGGAGGTGTCACCAAGCATTTATGGATTGTTACAGAAGTGTCAGCCCTCGACTGCTGCGATTGAACGAAGCTTCTTTATGCTTCAGAAACTACTAGCCAAGGACAGGAATTTTAAACCTCATAACGTGAGGCAGTTTCTTGTTTTATATTACAATGGTAAGTAAATGACAATATTTTGACTATGATTGAACTAGTCGTTTTACAATAAAAAATAAATGAATAAATCAATGGTTCCAATCAAACTCCATGGAATCATAAGCGTTTTAATGTGGCACGGGTACCTATCCCCTCATCTTCCAAAAATACATTTTTTTAGAAATCACTACCATCATAGTTTGGTTTGTCCCCCCTTGGTTAGATCCTAGGTATGCCCTGCATAAAATGAATGGTTGAAACTCTCTAAAAATGGTTAGGTCTATAAAGTCAATTTTTCCGATTTTTAAAGTCAACTTTTCATTTTTTTAGGTCAACTTTCTGGGGGCCCTAATTATTACACTTTTCATTTTTATAATTATTGGAAATAATTTTTGAGGATGCGCCGAAGTCTTCGCAGGTACGGAGAAGACGGCACTGCATTGCTTCTGAATACTGGATTTGTGCTCTATGAATCTTAAATGGAAATGACAGTTAGTTTGATCTATATTTCTGGTTACAGATACGGAAGGTGAAGCAATGTATTAAGAAGCGATTGTTGCAGTGGAAAATGTGAGAAAATTGATCACAAATATCACAATTGTTCTGTTTCCTGCTCGGCTTTTGTTTCTCTAGACACTGTGATAAAGGCCTACCTGGGGGTACTCTTCAGACGAACAGGAACTTTATATTTCTTGATTATCTTTTCGGTTTTTCTTGTGAAGTTGTCACTGGCAAAATCTATATTCAGCATAGCAGTATTACTCATGGGTCACACCAAAACGTCAAATGGCCCGTGGCGAAGGTTCTCTGATTTTCTTGAAGCTCACAAATTTTTATTATTTGGGTCTATCTAGATGAAATCCAAAATATTTCGGAAAAATTCTATCGGAAAGGGCACTTGCGTGGATTGACTTATTCGAACTTATTCGAATCTCTTAAAAAACGCAAAAGTAATTTTGCAGTCACTTCTCCCACAGGCGACTACAAATGCATCCAAAAGATTGCAAAAAATATTTTGAAAATCACCAATGATCGGGAAAATGGTTTTGAATCTCAAATTATATGAACAATATTCAATTTTTGACATTTTTGACTCAGTCCTGACAATTTCTCGCAGCAGCTACGCCAATTCTGACAGGTCGAGTGTTTTACGCTTCACATGATCTATCTGATACTGTGATCAGAAGTAACTTTTTCCACCCAGAAGTATGATTTTTTTGAATTTGAAAATGTGGTAAAATTAGATCATTTTTTTGTGCTGCTACTATCAAATTTATAAGTAGTATGTGATTTACAATTAGCAGGTACTATTCTTTTATTGTCGAATTTCGTTAATTCTAACTCGGATTTCACAGCCTTGGTCACCCTTTCAATTTGTGTTATCAAAGGCATCGTATATTAAGACCCGTTCATTAGGCCCTCTAAGGTCCTAACTCATTCACGGTCATAATTAACCGTTTACCCGCCGCTTACAGAAAAATTGTAAACTTGTATTTATTTTTTACTTTTTTTCATGTCTTAGTTGGTCAAATAAGTAAAATAAACTACAATTTAAGAAAAATAAATTTGTCTTAGTTTTTTAAATGAATGTTCCATTTTTGGAACGTTGGCGGCCGTGATGTCGAAAACGAACATATTTTTGCGATCACAGTATGATTGCTCTAAGAATGGACGATGATTTTTATTGTATGCAACATTTTTATCTGATCTATTTTTTATTTGATTTAATGTTTTTATCATGTCATGATGTCTTCGGTATTGCATCATGATTTAAAGAATTACCATCGCCTATCCTTTTGTACCTATAGGCCTACTTAGTGAGCCGGTCAATTTTCCATAAAATGAATGATTTGAATATTTTGTTGCAAAACTATTTTCATGTCCATCACATTCATCTGTCAACGTTTATTTTTCAATTACAGGTTGGCTACATAATATCATATACTATTCTGTATGGAAATCAAGATATTTCATTTCTGCCGGCCTGACAGTGCTTGATCGCCCACGTCCTAGAAAGCGTGCGGATTCTCTCCATACCAAGCACGGCGGCATAGCCGTGCTATCTTTCCTCAGCACTGTGAAGATCGCCAGACTGACCACTCTCACTCCGGTGACTTTTGAATCTCTCTGCGTCAGACTTTCATGTAAATCCGCATCAGCCGTCATCATCTGTATATATCGAACTGGCCCTGTCACATCGCAGTTCTTCACCGAACTCTCCAACATTCTCGAGACTTACATTATCTCCAATGAGCCCTTGTTCATCGCGGGTGACCTCAACATTCATGTTGAAAAGCCTGATGACCCCCATTCGAAGACTCTTCTCAGCCTGTTCCAAGCATATGGTCTAGAATGCCGTGTAACTGGCCCTACCCATAATCACGGAGGGACTCTCGACATCATTGCATCAAGATGCGACTTACCATCACCTGAGGTTGTTGTTGATGATCCTGGACTATCTGATCACTGTCTTGTCACGTGGACAACATCTCTCCCCCGACCTCTACCTGTTTATCGCACCATCATTTCACGCCCATGGACGTCTTTGAACAATCAAAATCTACGCACAATTCTCTCCAGTTCCAGCCTTAATTTTTGTCCATCCTCACCTCCAACATCTGACATTGACTACCTCGCAGAACTTTACGACTATGAGATCACCAGTGCCCTTGACTCCGAAATTCCCATGAGATCTGTGCGTTGCCGTTCGCGAGCCTCGGACCCCTGGTTCGATGATGACTGCAAGAAAGTGAAACGACATGCCAGACGTCTTGAGAGACGAGTCAAACGTCTCATCATCAGCGATCCTGCTTCAGCTCAGCTTGCTTCTGCTGAGCTAAAAGCTGTCCGTCTATCATACAAGAAACTTACTATTCAAAAGCGGGAGACTTTCTGGAAGGCCAAGACAGAATGTGAGAAAGGCAATCCTCGATTGATGTGGAAATCTATCAACTCCATCATGGGTCGTCTCCACGCCAACCCTGGTGTGAACATCTCAGCCGACTTATTCCATCAGCACATCGTCGAGAAAGTACAGTGCATTCACGACAGGACTCTGAATCACACACCTCCTAATTTCTCGCAGGCTCCATCTGACTGCTCCTTCAGTGTTTTTCAACTCCTCACCGTTCATGATGTCATACTAGCCATAGCTTCACTTCCCAACAAGCACAATTCCCGTGACTGCCTGCCCACTGATCTCCTCAAGTGCAACATTGACATCCTGGCACCGTTCATTACCATTCTTTTCAACATGTCCCTTACATGTGGGACATTTCCCCGTCTCTGGAAGGAAGCTGTCATCAATCCAGTCCTTAAGAAAGGTAATCTCGATTCCTCTGAAGTATCTTCTTACAGACCGATTTCCAAGTTATGTACCCTCTCAAAAGTTCTCGAGCGCATTGTGACCCGTCAGCTTCTACGTCATCTCAGCGATCATAGCCTTCTCCCGAGTCTCCAATCAGCTTACCGTTCCTTTCACTCGACTGAAACAGCCCTCCTCAAAGTATCCTCCGACATTTTGTTAGCCATGGATAATGGCGACCTATCCCTCATTGCCCTCCTCGACCTCAGTTCTGCATTTGACTCAGTCCACCATGACATACTTCTCCGTCGCCTCGAAGTCTCGTTTGGCCTGCATGGACAGGTCCTTTCCTGGTTCGCATCATTTATTACGGATCGATCCTATTCTGTAGTGTGTGACACCTCCACTTCATCTCCAGTTTCGTCGTCTCATGGGGTCCCTCAAGGCTCCGTGCTTGGCCCTATCTTGTTTCTCCTGTACACGTCTGACCTTCCCAATATTATCACATCTCATGGTCTTTCCTACCATATGTATGCTGATGATATCCAAATCTACGGCTCCTGTCATCCATCCCAGATCCATGTCCTCTCCAACAAGATGTCCAACTGCTTATCTGCTGTTCACGACTGGCTAGCGAGCAATCGTCTCTTGCTTAACGCCAGTAAGACTGAAATCATGTGGCTCACCTCTAAAAGACGCCGCAATCTATTTCCACAGTCTCCTATTATTATCGGACAACAAGACTCCATCACTCCGACTAACAAAATCCGCAATCTCGGGGTCATTCTTGATCCCTGTCTGTCCATGCAACACCACATTTCTAGCACGGTCTCCAAATGTTTTGGTGCACTTCGCCAGCTTCGCTCACTACGTCGCTTCCTTCCTCTACCGGTTTTAAACACTCTCATGGTTTCCCTCGTTCACTCCCGGCTCGATTTTTGCTCCAGTCTACTTTATGGCTTACCAGACAATTCCCTCTGCAAGCTTCAATCAATTCTTAATGCAGGTGCGCGAATTCTGTTCAATACCAGCTCCCGCGACCACGTGACCCCTCTACTACGATCCCTTCAGTGGTTACCGATTCGCTATAGGATTACCTATCGCCTGGCAGTTTTCGCCTTCAAATGCATTCGCGGTTCAGCTCCTTCCCACATGTGCTCCATGCTTCAATCTGTGTCCTGCAATCCCACACGCTGTAATCTCCGATCCGCTTCCAATGATGACCTGTTGATCCCCTCCTCCCGCCTGAGGACCGTCGGAGCTCGTACCTTTCCGATTGCGGCTGCTCGTATCTGGAATAACCTGCCGACAAGCCTTAAGACAACTTCATCCATTTCATCCTTCAAGAGACACCTGAAGGTTGAACTCCTGCGCATTGCCTACTTATCTTGAGCTTTGCTCCTTCTTCTGCTTCCCTTGTCCTGTTGACCCTTAATCTTTGACTTTTGATGACTGTTTCACTGTAGAAAGTGCCCTTGAAGTCTTCGGACATAAATGTCACTTGAATCTGTTCGTATAATAATAAATAAATGCATCAAGAAACACGTCATTATGAATGATTATCGGCCATGCACCTTTCATAAAGTCTCTTGTCACAACTCTTGCACATTTTTGTAGTATTTCTGGAGCAATACAGACATCTACCTTGTGAATACGCTTTGACGAGAAAATGTTGCCCAGATATACGAAATGGCTTTGGTGTGGGTGTAGTAGGTCCCCCACGCCTGCGTTTCAAATTCTGTTGTCTTGACTTTGCTAAAAGTGCAATGACGAGATCACGTCGAAACTGCAAATGTGGCATTTTGTCTTGCATGACATTTACATGAAGTTTCCAGGCTGCAACAACCACTAAATTCAACATGTTGTTGAACAAATTCCAGAACCATTTTTTGCTACGGAGAACAGGACGATATGATCCAGGGAGTCTATCCATGACGTCGACACCTCCCATATACTTATTATAACTGGAAATGAGAGCTGGCTGGGGAACGTCTTTCTTTTGACCTTGTTGTTTAACCCAGCGACGAGCGGTACCAAGTGGATGGACAGTCTCAAAATTTGATGCCACAGTAACTACAGCATTGTCTTTCCAACGACAAATAAGAATATTGCCATCGCTTCGGACGTCCAAATCACCCTTCTCTTTCTTTTTCATAACTTTCGTTCTAGCAACAGGACATCGTCTGGTGCGATTTTCTCGAATGGTGCCTGTTGCTTTTATGGTCTTCTCGCAAAGTTTGGAAAACAAACTATAACTGGAGAAAAAGTTATCAAAATACACAGAATGTTGTTCCGGGTTCTGTAATGGTTCCAGCAGTTGCATGACAATTCTCTCTCCACGAGGAGTGCTACCAGATCGATCCTGAGCCCCTCCGTACAACTGTAGTTTGAAAGGGTATCCATCTGGACTGCAAAGAGCCCATATTTTGTATCCGAACCGTATTGGTTTCCCACGAATAAACATTTTGCCACTATGATCCCCGTAATAGGGAACCATCGATTCGTCAATACTAAGAAATTTGGAAAAAAAACCAAATTGGCAAAACTTGGTGTTCATAAAGTCATATAATGAACGAATCTTTGAATACTTATCACTCCGGTTGAGTTCTATGCTGTCTGCGAAATGCAAGCATCGCTTTATCAAGCGAAACCTCGAGCGACTTGTTGATGAACTCACAACATCACAACTGAGATCAAGACTCGTAGACCAGTATGAATCTTCTGTTGGTAAGACATGGTAACCACTTATCAGAAGGACTCCAAAAAATATATGGAGTTCGTCTTTTTCTGTAATCAAATTTATACTATGTTGGTGTGCGTAAGGCAAGTGTAGACATGTAATCATCCGTAAAATATAAACAGAAAAGATCGATAACTGATTTGTTGATTAATTCAGGATTAGTATCGATAAGAGATGGAATAGGAGCGTCGGGAATTGAGAAACGTTTCTCTTCTGGACCACTTTCTCTCCCTCTGGAGCGCAATATCACCGTCTCCTTGAGTATAATCATTGTCGTCCACCATTACCTCTATTGCTCCAGGAACATCACCTGGTATAACATCGCGAAGAGAATTGTCATCTATATCTTCCTCGTCGGTAATATTCCCATTGGATGCGTCAGTTGGAGGTAAAATACAAATATCGATAGTAGCATCAGTATCACTATTGTTGATTTCATTTTCATCATCATCTTGAATTCGTTCAACAGCTTGTTCTAGAGTGAGATGTCGTCGAATTCTAGGCATGATGATACATGAAATGATTGAAAAATCTATTCACATATCTAATATATTTTAAGCTTTATCAAACCATGGATATCCATGATCAAACAACGCAATTGAAATTCAAACTTTACAGACGGCGATAAAAAAGCGAATACGAAGAGTCAGATCGTGAGAAAGTTAACAATTCAATTGTCCGACTTCTATGGTAACTGCAGATGATAATTGCTACATCGAAGCCTTATAATCACTGAATCCAGGATTGAATTCATCGTTCTAAAGTTGGTGTCAATCTTATTCAAAATACACCAGATTTTGTGTCATAAGAATGATAAATCTACATTATATGTATGATATCGACATGTTATATTATTTGCGAGTATCAGTAAGAAACAGAAATATTACATAATTCTGTTGAAAAGCATTCTGATAATCATCTAATAGCGATCATTCTAATCATCGCTAATAATTTTATTGTATTAGCGAGCAATCACTACAAAAATATCAAGTTTAGTCGACTGAAGTCTAATAATAGAAATCATGTACATTTCATGCATCGTGCCCGCCAACGTTCCAATATTAGAACATACATGGAAAGATGCGTATCATTTGTAAAATATGTGTGTTAATGAACAATAATGGAAAACAAAATATAAAAGTTGATATTAAGATTGAAAAATCGATAATTGGTTTTAGGTAATGATTCATAATAGACTTAAAATTTGAAAATTTGAAAAATCACAAAAAAGTAAAAAAAATGCGTTTTTCGTGGTTCTCCGGTACTGTACTCAAAGGGTAAAATGGTTAAGTGAGTTTATATATTCAAATTTGTATGTATTTTGAGTAATAAAAAATTGTCAAAGTGATAATAATTAGTATTTGGATAACTAAAATCTATGTCAACAAAAGTGTTCCATTAATGGAACGTTGGCGTGTAAAAGGTTAAAGAGATTTGATTGTATCTCTAAACAGTTAAATATTGAAACACGTTTCACATTTTCCTTTTGTTATTTAAAAGGCAGATAAATTTTCTAAATTTATTGAGAGGCAGAAGGCTGATCGAATTGCTTAATTATCTACGGACAAGATGAATCACAGACACAGATCGAGGAATTGAATGGGAAAGACTTCCTGCTTTCATCAACACGTGAAGCCGATAAGCAGATCATAAGTGTCTATCGCCAGAAAATACTTGGGCAAGAAGTTCGTGGATGCTATTAGAGTCGCGGCAATAGTTCATTGATAAAAACGATCATAATTAGAAGCTCATAAGATTATCGGTAAACATTTACACAATTTCTACTTATATACAGCTAAGTAATCACGCAGTACGTATAGTTTCTGGTACAAGCGTTTATTAAGTCTTTCCACAATTACAGCTTGATAAAATTGTATCCAAGTTATTTCATGCCTTTGCTGAGAGTAGGTTTGTATTAGCATCAGTTACTTCTTGGATCTCCCTGAATTAGTCGTCTCGATGAATACTTTTGAGCTTCAAATTTGATGAATAAATGAGAATTTGTTGCTGTAATGTGCTAGTCTGTCGCAATTTCCGCTCATAACGGACCATCCGAAAATGTCTGGGAATCCTTCACACACACGGCATCGGAGCTCCCGTGACTCAGTCAAATCCAAGGAACATACTTGAAAATCTATAAATATTTTGTGCATGTAGGGAGCCGCATATATTCCGCGCATAGTGCATGGTTGCATTAAGGCATGAAAGAGGTCATCATCTTTTTTTAATCACTATAACTGATTAGTAGGAAATATCCTAAGACTTGAAATAAGCACGAAACTATTTGGCTGCAGTTGACGATGCGCTTCGTCCATAAAAGCACTCAACAGTTCGGCTCGAAAGGGAGAAAAATAGCTTATAACTACATGTATTGGAAACTTAGGCCTATTGGAGATATACGTGTTGAAATCAGAAATCAAATCGGCGGAATTGCTCAAGACATTGAACGCCCACTTTTAGGAAACAACCACAAAGGAAAGTTTTCCTCGCAAGTGTCTATAATTCACCTTGTCCTCCCCTCACAGTATTACACCTGTCCATCATGAATGCTAGAAAAATTCGTTGACGGCAGATTGTGCCGGATTAAGCCATAACATATTGAATTAAAAAGTAGATAATTCTCATCTCGACCTTTCTAAGATAAAAGAATATTAAGGTTATTGTAAACCAAATTAGACATAAGACCGAACTATTTACTTACTTCTCATTTGACTAACGAAGAAAATTGCTCGACAAATGATTGGGTCTCTGTCGATTACTTAAGCGATCAATATACTGGACAAAGAATTTCGACTGGTGAAAATTGGGCGTAAGTCAGTACACTAGCCAGAGGAGGACAATATTTCAGGTACTCCAAGTCTCCCCATATTCACAGATATCCAAGGGAGGACAGCGTGAAGAGAATTAAAGAACCAACACTAGTTAACTGTACAGGAGTTTTCAGGCCTGAAGTTTTCATTCTGAAAAAGATTTTCCTAGATTTGAAATAGGTACTAGAGTTAACTAAGTTGAAATGTTTTGCTTTGAAAATATGAGTCATAATAATAAATAAATTTATTTCCTTCAGTTATCGAGTATATCCTTTCATTGAGGTTGCCAATCTGCTAATTGCAAAGCACATACTACTTATAAATTTGATAGTAGCAGCACAAAAATGATCTAATTTTACCACATTTTCAAATTCAAAAAAATCATACTTCTGGGTGGAAAAAGTTACTTCTGATCACAGTTTCAGATAGATCATGTGAAGCGTAAAACACTCGACCTATCAGAATTGGCGTAGCTGCTGCGAGAAATTGTCAGGACTGAGTTAAAAATGTCAAAAATTGAATATTGTTCATATAGTTTGAGATTCAAAAACCATTTTCCCGATCATTGGTGATTTTCTGGTGAATATTTTTTGCAATCACTTGGATGCATTTGTAGTCGCCTGTGGGAGAAGTGACCGCAAAATTACTTTTGCGTTTTTTAAGAAATGCTTGAAAATTCGATTTTTTCAAAAATTTTCTGAAAATTTTTCTTTTCTTGAGGGCTCACGGAAATTTTCTCACAGCGGAAATGTGATGGATTCCGCTTCGAACATCTATGGTTGGGTATCAATTAAGCAGTCTAAGAAGAATTTTTCTCAACTTAGCTGCGAGATCGGTGATGTAGGCCGTCAAAGATGTATATGATTTTTCATAAATTCTCTAAAAATAGAAAAATTCGAATAAGTCAATGCCACGCAAGTGACCTTGCCGATAGAATTTTTCTGAAATATTTGGCATTTTATCTAGATACACCCAAATGATGAAAATATGCGAATTTCAAGAAAATCAGAGAACCTTCGCTACTCACTTTTTCCGAAATTTGATGTGGAATGACCAGTTGTGTATTTTTTAGTATTTTTGGCTTGCTTAGTATTTTTAACGTTTGGCTTTGTTTATTTCGAATAAAGAATATCCTGATTTTCTTATCTGTTGATAATTATTTCTTCATTTCGATTTATGTCTGTCTTATCAGTACATCTATCAGTAACATAGTTAAAGCTGTTAGTAAGAAAATCATTTTGTTTTCCATTGAAAGTTTGATGTCTCGGTCTTCGTTAGTATTTCTGCATAGTTTTGATTTCATCTTTGGTTTTGGCTTCATTCTGATGGTTCGGTTCTGGCGTGATGTTCCAGTTTTAGTTTCCTGTTTCAGCTTTCTGCTTCGGTTTCAGTTTGTTATTTTGGATTCTGTTTCTTGTTTCTGATTCAGTTGAATGTGATTGTAGCGTGAAATGCTTAAATAGGGCTTGGTCTCATGAACTCCATCAGATGAACTTCAAAAATAGCAAATTATGTTCGAAAAAGACAAAAAAGTTCAGAATTAATTCCTCTTCTGTAGATCCTCAGCAGCAAACTTTGACGAATGATGTTAATGAACTTAAATCAGCTATCTTAGACTCTTTACCGATGCATAAGGGAGCTCATTATGAAAGTTCTAGAAATAATGAATTACAAGTCTGTAAAGCAAATTCGGCAAAATCACAATTTTGATTCCTTCTATTGTGAGTGAAGTGTGATTTACTTGAAAGTATCAAAGGATTTCACATACGAATAATGTAAACAAAATGATTCATCATTCTAATCGACAATATCGTTCACTGAATAGACAAACAAGAACACTGTCTATCATTTCATTCTTTCAGGTGGAGAAAAGTTTTTCATATTCTATTCGACCTCCAATTTCACTGCGGACACCTCCCATCCTGCGGTGGAAGTCAACGGGAGGTATGAGTGGATGCAGAAGGAGGATAACTTCATCAAGTGTCGACTGCCGTCCTCCCGAGTCGGCTGGATGGACTTCAATGACGTCTCCGCCGCTCTGGAGAAAGTCTTCGGCGGTGCAAAGATCGGAAGGATCGGCCAGGTCCGAGGGTTGAGCGGAGGGAAGTATGTGGCGGAGGTCTGCTCCCGAGATGATGATGAGGCGAAGGAGTATTTGAAGGACGCTGAGTATTCGCACAAAGATGGGAATATCTTCACCTATGAAGAAGCAGGGAAACCTCCCATCACAGACATCACAGCAGGTGGAAGACTGCTCATCTGCGGAGGACGCAGGACGGTTCTTGACATCTTCAAGACTTGATGTCTTCCTAACTCATGAGCTTCAGGACACAAATTCCTCCTCCAACCGTCACACGTTTCCCTTCCACCCTCCAAGACTTCGATGCAAAGAGAAATGTGTGAGACATCTCCTCCGACATGTTTTCATTCTTCTGTGAATGTCATTGAAACAACGAACTTCTTCCACTGTTGCGTCAAATTGGAACGATTCTTAGAATGAAGTGGAAAGTCTCAATAGTTGAAACGTCAACAGTCTGCGCACAACTGAATTTCTAATGCGAACAAGTGATAAAATCCAGAGAATGAGTATTCACCCATTTTGAAGAAGCTTGACAATGCTACTTCTCATCTGCTGCATCGCTAATGATTGATTTGTTTGATGCTTTGCTCTACACCATCTCCATATTCACTTTTAATCTGCATTGTTTGCATACAGGACGATCTCAATTCCATACTACTCATATTATATTTTATAAAATGAATTTTTTTACATTTTATTGCTCATGAATATCCGCTAATGGCGGCATCAAAGTATCCATGTGATTTGTTTATTGAATTTACTATTGTTTATTGAATTAACTCCTTTATTGATAAGAATTTTGAGTTTAAAGTTGATTTGCATCTTCTGTAGTTTGCCCGTTCAGGTCGAGTAATTATGTTAATTGATACTCAGATACCTTCACCTCCTTGAAAATGATTGTTTGAATTTTGAAATGCGATTTATGGTAGGAATATCAACTTGGAACGAAAGACTGATACCACCATCGGTGCGAAGAGAACATAAGAGAACATTTCCTGTGCATGACTGTTAAGCTCAGTTCTATAATTATGCAGAAATTTTGTTCGGGAATTATCTACATGTGCAGTGTGTACATCCTTGTGGCTTTTCCTTTGCTCTTGAACAATGAAGCCATCTCAAAATAGCACTTCAATGACCTTAAAATAAATTAGCTTTTAGTTTTTATGATATTTAGACCTAATGCAGCCGACAGGATAACGGACATCTCAATCTAATTAAGAAAGAATTAAGAAAGTTCAATCTAACTTTTCTGAAAGTCTCTAAAATGTCAGGCTTTTAGAATGAATAAGAATTATGAAGCAATGACCGTTTCCAGGAAATCAATAAATGATGCATCAATCTTGTGTGACGTTTTGCAGCAGCATTTTGTACATTGCTCTCTTACTTCTATTCCGAGCTTTCTGTTTTGAATTCGTAAATAAAACATCCTTTGTCAGCAATTGGTATTTTGGTAATTTGTCCTGTTCATGAATTTTTTGACTTTGTAATAAATTGTAAATTCATTGAAGTTTGAATGTATAATAATCATTATTTATTTATCTCTTTATTGGTTAACATATCAGGACTATTCGCATTGTTCAACGTATTTCATACAGTAAAAATAAATATATTATGATATACTAATACATCACTACATCACTGCCAAATACATCACTTTCTATCACTTTTATCAGTTACGACTTCTGTTTCTTTTGAGGCACATTTCAAGTAATGCAAACTTACAATATGTTGAATCAATCCCTTCTGAGAACACATGATAGATCTAGAAATGAGGATTGCTGCAGTTTTTGTGTTCTAATTAATTTCCGGGAATCAAAAGTAGACAGATCTAGATATTAGAATATCATACTGACAGTCTTTAAAACAAAAGCATTATATTTTAGTGTCAGCCCTATTAAACCGGACTGTGAAGGTCACTGAGATGTCAGGGAGGCCAATTCGCCATCCCTCCTTAGTTTACACATAAAGTCTTGCTCAGAACTCTATCTTATGAAACATGTGAGTTGAACATGGAATTAGCTTGTCAGCATTCATCATCAGTTTATTGATTGTGTCGGATTGATCACGTTCATGACTTTGACGCGTTGATGAACTTCTAAAAGTTGTGTATTAATCATCTCATTTGAAGTTACGGAAGAAAACATCCAATAATCTTAGAATTCCCATCCTTTGCATGGAGTTTGCACAATGTTGGGCAAAATGGTCCGTGAGTTCGGAGACTGATCTTAAAATGAGTCCATCCAAAACCGGAGATTGGAGGAGAATCCAACATATTTCTAACTATGGCCGGTCTGTGCATCGGATTGAATGTTAGCGTATTCTCAGATGTCATCGTCCTATAGACAAGACAATCTATGATGAAATATGGCTCAATCGAAGGCAAATTAGTAGTAAGCACGTTGCAAAATCAAGTGCAAAATGTGAAATGCTGAGTCATCAGGCTGACTCAGCCCCCCCCTCTGGCAGGAAGGTGAGGGACATGGCAAGGATGTGTTGGGAGGAATTGGTCGGTGAGGAGAAAACCGCCCCCCTCCCCCCCCCAACGACTCAACTGACCAAATTGGTTGAAAAAAGACCAAAGTTGCTCAGAATCATGTGAAACAAACTTCTATCAAGGTTTTAGGTTGAAATTCGCTCAAAAAATTTTTTCGAAAATGTTTCACTACGGTGGTCTCGACACTTAGGATTTTTTCGTGAAAAAAAAATTTCAAAATGTTGGAATGGAGTTCCGAGACCCATCCCATCGTGTTTTGTCGTCAAAAGTTGGGTCGGTGAAGTTTTGGTGAAAAACCGCCCCCCCCCCAACCACTCAACTGACCAAATTGGTCAAAAAGACCAAAGTTGTTCAGAATCATGTGAAACAAACTTCTATCAAGGTTTCAGGTTGAAATTCGTCCACAAAATTTTTTCGAAAATGTTTCACTACGGTGGTCTCGACACAGGATTTTTTCAAGTCCAAATGTGAAATGTGAAATGTCGCTTTTTTTTATCCAACTTTGACGATGAATAGCGGAGGATTGGAAGTGAATGAAGAGCTCGGGTTTCTTTTAGGGGCAAGACCGCGCTTTGTTCTCTAGGATTCACTCTTTTCAGATGCGTGGCAGGCTCCGTTTCCAAATGAGAGCCTGTTAAAAATCGAGTTATTACGCATTTTCCAAGATTTTGGAACTTTTTGAAAAAACGACCGAGTGTTTTAACTCGGCTTCTGGGCATCGTAGAGGGTCGAGGGATGACTTAAATGAAAGGGGAGAGTGAGAAAATGTGACACTCAAAATTTGGAGTCAATCGGAGCACTAGAACCGGAGATAGACGGGTTTAAAGTTTTTGGATGATGGGTGTTACGTCATCAGCTGATCGCCACACACTATATAAGCGGGAACCGACAGAGACTTTTCATTTAGAGGAGAGCGATTGTCAAAGGTAGGTCGTCTCTCTGAGCTCCGATGATAGCTTCGGACATTCCAAATTCCGGGTTTCTGTAAGAAACCGACTTAGAAAATTTCATTGCTGATATCAGCTAAGGCGTCAGACTTAGAGGTTCGCCAGGAGATGGCCTTCGTCTCCAGGCCATAAAAGACTCCAAAACTTTAAAGGCTTGTAACTTTGCTTCTACAAGTCCGTTTGACTTGATTCAAAAAAGGTTCGGTTGCCATTGACCTGCCCTAAGTGATAGACTACTTATAAAATGTCATACGCAGTGCTAAAAAGTTGAAACATTTAAATTTACTAGTTTTGGAGGTTTTCTGGGGTTTTCGACCCTGCTGAAGTCAACTAAGACATTTACAAAGTTGCCAGAGGCGAGCTTCGGCTCGAGACTTGTTTCCTGATGTAAATAACTCCACCGATTTTCATGTCAAAATCGGGGCCCGGATACCAACACAGTGACATGACGCACGCTCTGTCCGCCCGAGGTTGAATTTGTGG
This sequence comes from Prostheceraeus crozeri, assembly GCA_907163375.1. Classification (NCBI taxonomy): domain Eukaryota; kingdom Metazoa; phylum Platyhelminthes; order Polycladida; family Euryleptidae; genus Prostheceraeus; species Prostheceraeus crozeri. The sequence goes on from CAJQUW010008358.1 coordinate 62,121, forward strand.
GTCGAGGCCTTGGAGCTGGGATAAGATCCCCTCTGAGTAATGCCTGTAACGGATGCAAGAGGTCAACACCCAAAACGGTTGCTGGCTTGCTATCAGGCCTTCTTCGTCTAGCTTCAGTAACTCAGGCTTGGCAACGTCTATCGTTTGTCATTGTAACTTGGTAAAAATGGGGTGGTTACTGCAAGCATTGACGTCAAACCTTTTCGCGTCATAGGGGAATCCGTCTTTGTGTTAGGAGTTGGAAACAGAAAGCATGGTGACTGCCGATGCCCATACATGGTAAAACTGCTGTTGTCAAGTTAAAAGCATGGTCAAATAAGGAAGGTCTGAATCATGGCTTTGTGCTCCCTGGGTATATAAACCGCTGACTCTCATTTAATTTCATTTCAGTCATGCAGACGCCGAACACTCTGGTCAGCTCTCCTGACAAGTCTCGGTTGAAGCCGAGAAATCTATTTGAAGAGTTTCAGCGGGCTGAAGAGCGAGAAAGGATTTATGACAATCTTGCTCGAATTGGTTCATCGGCTTTTGATGATGATACCGATTCAACAGAGTGGGGCTATATACCGCCCTCTGACAGTCGGGTGGTAGTAGAGAAGGTTGATACCGCTGACATAGTCACCAGGATCGGCCAGTCCCGTCCAAGTTAGACGTTAGTCTTTTTAAAAACATAAGATCAACTTTCATACATGCAACACATTCTTTCATCACCCTTCGTCGGGAACGCCTCATGAGCCCTCTTAAGGGCTACCTTCTAATGCAGCTAAAGCGGTCCCAAGCCCGCCACATATCTACGGATATGGAATGCAGAGGGGAAGAAAAATGATGAATGGAATGAAATGGGAGGACATTCATGCACCACATGCAACACAACAGACTTCTCTCTTTGCTAGTGAACAAGCTCTTGTCAGTGTCGTACAAAAGTTTTACTGCAGCACAGGTTGATGTATAGTTAGAAAAGTTTGATCATGATGTTTTATTCGTGAGTGTTGTTAGAAAGTGTATCATGGTTTGTAAAAGTTTTACTGCAACACAGGTTGATGTATAGTTAGAAAAGTTTGATCATGATGTTTTATGAAACACACATGTCATAAAATGTAAGCGTTAGTGTAGTCAACTAGTTTTTACTACAACTCATGTTTGTGAAAGTAAAGTATTAGATTACACAGAGTCATCAATACTGTCAAAGGTGTACAAGTCATATCAAGCATATTCAACTGAGTGTCCATTCCTGACACTCATGATCATTTGAAATTATTTGAAGATGAAAAGTTGCATTCGTTTCCCAACTTCATGGTCTGTAGCAAGAGAGCTTGGCTATTCATTGAAGGCTATAGAAAGTGTTACAAATGTAAATGAAAATATTAAAGCTGACGCTTTAGTTGAAAGACTAATGGATCTAGATGAGCATGCTATGAATCATCATTTGGATCGAAGATGGATAGAGGATTTTTCCATGCTGCAATGTAATGATAGTGAAAATGGGATGAAATTGGTGCGATCTGGAGTGAAAAAGAAAAAAGTGACATTTGCAACTGATTTGTCAAGTAACTCTACCAATAAAAGTGACTTTAGAAAGAAATTGGAAGAAGAGACGTTTAAATTATTATGTGAACGGAACTGCGTTGAGTGTTTTAAAAGGGAGCGATCCCTTCTCTTTTTACCATGTTGTCATTCTGTTATGTGTTCTACGTGCTATGTACCTTTGGAAACTATGTTGTGTCCCATCTGTGATCAAGAAATAATTTCAACAGTCAATGTATATAAATGATGTTGATGCAATCCTAGTCGAATTTAAAACAGTCATCTATGACCATGACACCACTGTATCATCGTCTCATTGAAATGAGAAAGCATGATTATACAAGGCAGTGGATTCTTGTGTTGGAAAAACTATTATCATCCAGTGATTGTAGAGAGATGATACATCGTTTGAGTAATGCAATCATCATTCACGCAAACTGTGAAGATGTTGACTATATGCTATCTTATAATTTTAAACCAAATCAGTTTACGAATACACTTTCATCACTGTTACATCATGGTATTCTTTCATTACCTTGCTTGGAGTTATGTATTCTACACGTTGCTTATGGGAAGCCTTTTCCACTTAAGCACAATTGATGCAAAGGCATTAAACTTTACAAACATCGTCATACAAACAGATTGTTCATGTCTGGCTCATAACATATCAGCAAACGACACAGCTGAACTGTTTCCATTGAACTATAGTACCTCACTGAATGATACATTACGGCTACCCACACATGTATCTGCTTCTGACTATCCTACTGGTACTGTGGCTGTTCTCAGTGTATTGCTTTTTACTAGTGCTGTACTCAATGTCTTCCTCTATTTCATTGCGTTTACGACGGTGATGTTTCGACGCTGCTGTCGTGTTTAAGCAAAGAACACTCTAACATCCACCTGTAAAAATGGCTAGACGTCGTTCATCTCACCGTTCACGCAGACAAAAGTGTCAATCAAATGCAAACAAAAAATTCTGTCTCACGCTTCGTCGCTTATTAAAATTAAAGCCATCTCATCGATGTGAGGCAATGAAGCTGGCAAACAATGCCTTCATTCGTAAAATGTGTACGGAAATACGAAAAGTGCGTTATATGACATTAAATAGCAAAAAGGCCAATGCAATTGCCAGACATGGTAAAGTTCTTCGTACCTTGAGCAATCCAAAAACATCAATTCCTACAAAGCGCAAACTATTATCACAACGTGGTGGCTTCTTACCACTTTTAGCGCCTATCATCATGGCAGCTGCCGGTCCTGCTTTGGGAGGTTTAGCTGGTGCTCTCGCAAATAAAGCCATTAATGGATAGATACTAAGTTAAATGGTATGACTTTTCATCAAAATCAACATGGATTTCCGTTTACGTTGTAATCGCACTATGTGTATCGTAGGACCCTCTCATAGTGGGAAGACACATTTAACACTGCAATTGTTGGAGCGTCGTAATGAGATTTTTGACTGCATACCGAATCGCGTTGTTTGGTGCTATGGAATTTATCAACATAACTTACATCGTGAATTGGTTGGTAAGGGTTACTTGGTTCAACCGGGGATTATCAGCACTGCTGATATTCAACCCTATGATATTATCATTCTTGATGATTTACTTAATGAGAGTAAGAACTCACAAGAAGTAACTGCTATGTTTACCAAGGCTGCTCATCATAAACCATGCTTTATCATTTTTATTATGCAAAATCTTTTTCCAAGTGGAAAGGAAGCACGGACTCGAAGTCTAAACACACATTACTACATCATCTTTAAAAATCCTCGCGATAAAAGTCAAGTTGAATTCCTATCTCGACAAGTTCTTCCTCGCAAGTCAAAAGCATTGATTGAAGTATTTGAGGCTGCTACGGAAAAACCCTATAATTATTTATTTTTGGACTTTACCCAGGAGTGTCCTGAAGATTATCGCTTACGCAGTCATCTCTTTGAGAAACCCATGATCATATATAAATTGTTATGAGTGGTTTTCAACGCATGATTGCTATTCCACAAGAAGAATATATACATCTGACTACAATGCAGAGTGTTCATCAACCTTGGGCAAATCAAATGTCACAACTTAATCAGCAATATGAACAAGAAGCTGTACAAAGTAAAAATCCATATGATCGTTTGATAAAGCAGAGTTCTACCTTAGAAGAAATGAAACAATTGAAAGAAAAAATACGCAATGATCTTTCGCTTGGTTCACCCAAACCCTATCGCAATCGCGCACTGAGCTTATATCGAAGTCTCGAACCCAACTTGAAAATCACACAACGAGGTGAAGTGGTAGGTGATGATGGTGCAGTCATTAGGGACTCAAGAGTGGAAGATTTAATTAATCATGCTGTTCGTGATCGTCGTCGTCACTTTACACCTACAGGATGGGAGTTCTTTTTAAAAAGTATGAAGAAATTCAATGTCCCAAAAGCAATTCTTGGTCGTGATACCTTACAGGAAATGGAAAATGATTCTACACCTAGGAAGAGAAAGTTGCAAAGTGTAGAGAGACCTAAAAAGAGAATCAAGCAAACTTTGAAAACACCCGAGAAGTTGCCGAAGCGTATACCAAAACCTTCAACACGTTATCCATCATTTGATTTTATCACAGACTTTTAATGAAGAAGCTATGTTGCATCCCATGTTCAGAGTTACCAAACATTCATGTGTCATTGAACTGCTTAAGTACATGTTGTAAAAGTGATTCATACAAGACGGCTCAAAAAAGTAGCAAAAGCAGGACTCAAACACAAACGCAAACCCTGGCGGAGAAAAAGACTGATACTTTGAGGCAAATAAACGATCCCTCTTAATAGACGATGGATGAACATCTGAAATCAATTTACTATAACCCAAAGCATTATGCAGGTTATGCTTCAGTGAAAAAGTTGTCACAAGCAAGTGGTTATTCACAGAAACAAGTGAAGAGATGGTTAAAAGCTCAACCTGCATATACATTGCACACACAAGCTCGAAAACGTTATCCTACCCGTTCTTATATCGTTCATGATATTGATGAACAATGGCAAGCAGATTTGGCTGATGTTTCTTTATTAGCTAAAAAGAATAAAGGCTATCGCTTTCTCCTAACTGTCATTGACTTATTTTCTCGTTATGCTTGGGTTCAACCACTCAAGACAAAGCGTGGTGAAGAAGTGGCCGAGGCTTTCCAAAATATTTTCAGTGAAGGACGCATTCCCACACGTATTCAGACTGATCAAGGGAAAGAGTTTGAAAACAGACATGTGCGTGCTTTATTTCGCAAACACAACATTGAGCTGTTTAGTGTGAAAAGTGCATACAAGGCTGCAGTGGTCGAGCGCTTTAACCGTACACTGAAAACTCGCCTATGGCGCTATTTCACTGCAAAAGTAACACAAAAGTGGACAGATGTATTACAAGATACTGTACACGCTTACAATCATTCTGTCCATCGTATGATTGGTCACAAACCTGCTGACATAACTCCAGACATTGTGGATACAATCCGTGAAATCAATGCTAAACGCAGGCAACCATCACAAGGTAAACGTGACATTCAGGTTGGTGACAAAGTTCGCATTTCCAAGGTGAAAAGCGTGTTTGCGAAAGGATATCTTCCCAATTGGACGGAAGAAATATTTACTGTCTCTGAGGTTAACAAGAAATTCAAGCCCACTACCTACAAGCTTCGCGATTATCATGGTGAAGAGATTGAAGGGAGTTTTTATCGTCATGAGATAACACCCATCACCAAAGAAGATGATGACTACATGGTTGAAAAGATACTTCGCCACCAAATGCGACAAGGGGAAAAGTGGAGCCTGGTGAAATGGGCTGGCTATCCAAATTCAATGAACAGTTGGATTCGTCATTCTGACCTTTATCGTGTTAGTCAACGTTCCTAAGCAAAGTAATGAATTGTGTAAATATAAATAAATAAATACCTATGGATCAAACTGCTACGTTTTATTCTGCCCCCTCCTATGCTAGTCATGGAGCTGGCTTTCCCGTTTATGCTGGATCGAGACGTCAAAAAGGGGGTAGTCTATTGGGTGCTGTCAAAGGTATGATGCTCCCCACTATCGCAAATGTGGGAAAATCAGCTTTAAAGGAAGCTGTAGGATTAGCAGCAGATGTAGCAAGTGATGCGCTTTCAGGAAGATTGCCGATTCGTGAATCGCTAAAGCGTCATGGAATACAGCGTTTGAAGAATGTCGGTAAGGCTGGTATCAGGTCTGTCATCAGTCATATCAATCCACTCTCTACTTCAGGCAAACGTAAGCGAAGAGCATCTCGTATACCTCCTAGCAAACGCAGACGACGTGGACTGTTTTAAATATGGAATGTAAAACCACATCCCTTTGCTTATTTGATAGAACACCTATACAGACGGATATCATTAGAAATTATGTATCCATTCGTTATCCACAGACAAGTATTGATTCTGGTAGTGTCATTGAATTTTTAATACCAGGAAATGATGCTGAGTACATCGATGTAAATGACATCAATCTACATGTTAAGTTTAAGATAGTAAATAAGGACGGTACCAACCTTGATGATAAGGACAAAGTAGCCGTGAATAACTTGGCAATAGCAACGCTCTTCAAGGATGTATCATTGACCATTGGTGAAACTCGGGTTGAAGGTGGTCAACACAGTTATCCCTATCTCGGTTATTTTTCAACAGTCATGCAGTTCCAGCCACAAGCACAAAAGAGTCACATGGCTGTTATGGGTTGGTGTAAAGATGAAGCTGGTAAATTTGATAGTGACAAAAACAAGGGATTTGTCACTCGTGAAAAGTGGACTGCAGAAAGTAGGGTGTGTGAATTATATGGTCCCCTATACTTGGACTTTTTCCGTCAATCACGTTTCTTAATGTCAAAAGTAGACATGCGAGTTCATCTCTTACCGAACGATCCTAAATTTGTATTGAATTCTTATGGAGCAAAGACTGAGTTTAAGATTGTGTTTGAAAGTGTTAGACTTTATGTGCGACGAATGACAGTGAATCCTTCGGTGATTAATGGTCACGAGATGGGTTTGAAGAAGTATGATGCTCTTTATGATGTAAATCATACTGAGATCCATAGTTTCACCATTCCTCGTGCGCAAAAGAGCTTTGTTAAAGATAGTTTGTTTCCTATACAATCACCAAAAATGATCATTGTGGGATTGATTGCAAATGATGCATACAATGGTAATATATCGAAGAATCCCCTCAACTTTGAACACTTTGGTTTAAATCAAATCGGATTGTATCGCGATACCGATTGCATTCCTGGTACTCCTTTTTGCCCAGACTTTGCTAATGGACATTATTCTCGCTCATATCAAAATACTATGGAGACCTTTAAATACTGGAATACTGATGACACCAATGGTTTGACCTATGATGAATTTGCTAAAGGTTATACACTTTATGCATTTGATTTGACAGCAAACAATGAAGCAGGTGCTTCTTATCGTCCGGGTACTGCCACGAAGGGTCTTAAACTAGAATTCTTCTTTGAAAAAGATTTGACGAAAACAGTCAATGTACTCATCTATGCTGTGTTCGATTCCACCATTCGAATTAACAGACTACGTGACGTTTCCGCTTCTTATACAAGTTAATGAGTTGGTTATCTGATGCAGAGCTAGAGAGAGTCGTTCAAGAACATGGTGATGAACGCACTGTTGCAGCATTTCGAGGTGTGTTTTCCATTAATAATATGCCCACAGTTTTACCAAAACCACCCTCATTCATTATCATGAATACTGATACAGCACACTTACCCGGCAAACACTGGAAAGTTTTGTTTATTGATAAAAACTATTGCGGTGAAATCTTTGATTCATTGGCCTTACCAAATTGTGATTATGTCACACGTTTCATGAACCGTCATTCACGAAAATGGATTCGCAATGCTTTGGCCTATCAACATCCCTTGTCTTCAACATGTGGAGCCTATGCCCTCTACTTTGTAATGCAACGACTACATTATGACTCTTTACATGATATTTGTAAACATTTTTCACATGATACCCTTGTCAATGAAAAGCGCATTCGTAACTTTTATAAAAGCCTTCAATAAATATGTACGATTAAAATTTGTTTTCTTTATTATACTTCAATGGAAAAGTAGATGATGTGATTGAATAGGTTGTATTTAGTCATCAAACATGAATAGGTAGAGATAAGAAGACATTGTTCACTTGTCACATTCATGCTTATGAGTGTTGGTTTGTTTAAGGTAAGTCATGATGCGAGGATGTATACGTTCTCTATACTTGTTCCAACTTGAGGATGTAAAATGTATAACACCATATTGATCATGAAGAGCAATGAAATCTCGTCGAATAATGAATAGACGTCCACCTAGAGGGATATAGTACATTGGATGATGCATGATATGTAAAGCATCGTGGAGGTTATCCATTTGAAAAGGTGATAAACTTATTTTAACGTGTCGATGAGTATCGTAAAAGGTAATGCGTCGAGCCTTCCATGTAACATGACACTGAGAAGAGAGCTTGGCAATCATGGTTAGTTTTAGACACATCAAAAACGTTTGCTTAGTCTTCTCGTTTAAGCAAAACATTCATAAGAAATGGACGAAGTCATGTTAAGATTGATCATCCTATTATCATTTGCAATAGTGACATTAGCGGGACGAGGATTAGATGATGCAGTTCGCCTCATCAAATCACCTATTCATGCAACAAGACCTATTGAAGATGTAATTCTTTCCGGCATAGCCGATCCTTGGCAAAATCATGCTTACAAACTACAGATTTTACGTCAGCGAATGGGTCATGCGTGGGAAATGGTGTTAACAGATTATGGCTTTAAGCGATCACCTGTAGGTGGCATCGATTTGATCAATCCTGTACGTCGCATTGCAATGGAATTAAAAAATAGCTGTCGTGTGAGCTCATCAATAAAACGTGAAATATTTCATACCCTTGCAGATTTTAAACGTAGAAGACCAAGATATCAAGTCATATTTGGTTGTATCAACTATCGCAATATGAAAGAAGGCGGTACAAGCATACTTAGGGGAGTGCATTATGTGAAAGGGCAATCACTCTTAACCAAATTCCTAGGACGACAGAAAGTACCTACTGTGAATAGATTGAAAGCAGCAGTTCGTTATGTCATGCGACATAACGCCTAAGCAAACGACGCTTTATGTTGATACTTTAACATGGAGTTTACAGCAGTGTTTCCCAGTAATGCTCAACCTGAGCGATATGAAAATACAGCTGCTGAGTTTGAGACTGATTTAACACAGCCGATTGACTTAAATGGTGATTGGGAAGTGGCCCTGCAAGATTTGAGCTATGTGAATAATATAAGAACCATTGCAAATGAAGAGATTACATTAGGCACTGCAACGAATCAAGACTTGTACTTTCCAAAACTAGAGCGAAATGATAAAGTACATACCTACAACTTGAATGAACATGCAGCAGAGTGGAATTCTATTCCTACAGTAAACACCCGTCGGGGAAAGCGAGCTGTTGATGAGATTGTAAATGGCCCTACTTTAATTATCACTGCAGATACAGACATACCCATTGCTAAAAATGCCTCACCCCTGAAATGGAAACAACCTACAAACCCATCATTCCGTCATCGTTTAGAGCAATCATACTATTATATGAAAATTCAACGCCTATTGAATGTTATGAATGATTTGGCAAAGGATCTATGGTTCTGGCAAATGGATCCAAATCTACATAAAGTTACCCTCTACATGAGACCGACTACTATTTCCCATGGATTTTATGTGAGTGGACCTCTGCAAAAGATATTGAATCTTAAATCACGGTTCTTTCTACCTATCACAAAATTTGCAGAAGTAAAAGGAGGCGGTGCCTTCCCTTTGAGAGCTCAAGTGTCCATGAAAGTATCAAAGCAGATTAAGAAATATCCAAATTGGCACAGGAAAAAATTTAATATTACCCTTCTTCCCCTTGATCGCATGCATGAGCGCTTTGTGCTTTTTAAATCTGGTACTGTTGATGACTTGATCAAACAGGTAAATGAAATAAATGGATTATCTATGTCCATCACTCGAGTACACAATAAAGCAAGGATTGATTTCCGAAATGATTATGAGCGTTCACACATTGGATTTGTTCACATCAATTCTAAATTTCGTGATTTGCTCTCTTTAAAAACAGACGTCTTATGGTCATACCATGAATGGGGGAATGTGAAAATAACATCTGAACAGCAATCCGATTGTCGAATGGTCCTTTATTTCAAACGTACAGACCCTGTTTTACGTCCCAGTCTTACATGGAAGCCAAATGAAAAGTTACCGATACCTCCAAAGCATTATAGCAATGGTTATGATGTTTGTACATACTTGAACAAGGGTGTATCAAATCTACACTCATATCATTTTGACTATGATCCTAAAGAAAATACATTCTGTATCAGTGTACATGGTAAAACGGTCATTCACATTTCAAAAGAGTTGACAAAGATTTTAGGATTCAAACGTGACATATTCTACGACGAGAAGTATTGTGGCTCAACATCCTTGCTCGATATGAATATCAATCACTTTTACATTTACACTAACTTTATCCATTCAACACAAGTTGGTGGTCAAATGGTTCCCCTTTTAAGATATATTCCTATTGACAGTGGCGACTTTGGCGTGACCATGCACAGGGAGTTCCTGAACAAGGTATACATTCCAGTCAATGTATCACGATTATCCCATTGCAAATTTGGTATCTATGATGATAGTGGTAATCCTATTCAATTCATTGGTGGTCGTACTGTCTTAACACTTCATTTTCGTCAGATAACATCAAATCACTAATGTTGCGTGTGGCGCAGTCAATGTCTTTTCTTTCTTGATTAGGTGGCCGTTAAGGCCGTGGTCTCATAAAGACCGTTTGGGGCATTCTCTGTCTCATCAAAGGGCTTTTCACTCCTGAAAGTCAGCCTCGTTTATGAAAGGCTCACTCTCAACCGTTTGTAGAGTGAGCTGCTTGCAGCCTTCAATCATTTGTCTCTCTTCCTCTTCCTCTTTTTGTTGAAACTTTCTCTCAAGTTCCTTCTTCGTAGGAGTTGAGCTAGCAAGAGGTGTGAACGTTTCCTCTGTGTCAGACATGACTATGATAGTGAAATGCAAAACACTCTTCTTTATATATGAGAATGATGCAGTGTGATTGATAAATGGCTGTCGTCCAATGAGAGAGCACGAAGCAGGGAGAGAGAATCTATATAAGTGCGATGCAATGACCATTTCCTCATAATATCATTAAAATGGATACACCACCGAACGCCTATGCCTTACTCATGCCCAATGCCCCTCGCAAGAGGCAAGTGAAAACCATTTACGATGGTGAGGTCGAGCCGCTGCAGTTCAATGAGGAAATCATCATCATTTCCGACGATGAAGAGGATAGTAGTGATACAATCAGGGCTGCCTTCCTGAGTGTGTCTCCAAAGGACGTGATGATGGAGCGGTGTATTGAGACTCTCCGGAGCTGGCTAGACCTCTTCTCTCCTTCTAGTCAGCCCCGCAATCAAGAAGAGTTTGACTTAGTAGACGTCATGTACCGTCTTATTACAAAACGTATTGCTTTTATTTCTTTTCAATAAATGTGTATTATGACAGTGTTGTTTTTCCTTCATATAAACTGCATGGCTTCGAAAGGATCATCGAGTAAGCATAGTATCGATTGGGAGCTATTGTTAGAATAAGATATCCTATCATCTAGACACTTAACACAGTTACTAGAAATCGTTCATGATATAAAACATGATTTAGGTGAATCACTTGAAGCAACGTTATCTGAGAATGAGTCATGAGTTCTGCTTGTCACTCTTATACCACACGTATACAAAATCATTTTCTATCTTCTCTAATGGTATGATCCCTTTTGATAGAAAAGTAGACCGATAGTAAATGTGTTAACTAACCCCATATCTAAATTCCTCCATTTATTTCCATTTCAAGATAAATACATTGCAAAACAAAGACATGTAGTATGTAGGTTTATTTATAATTGAATCACATATACTTTACAGCGAGGAAAAGTCAAGCGGAATAACCTCTAAGTCACTGTACACTTTATAACACCTTGGCCGTTTTGGTGCGTCGGGCACTTTTCTAACACGCGTCGTTTTTGGCGTGAATTCAGCATCAGTCCACACTACTTTTTCAATGACGACTTTCTTGCGGGACTCCTCCTCTTGTTCACACTTGTCTTCATCCCACTTGTCAACAACTTCGAAAATTTTGAAGAAAATATTCATGGCTTCAAAAGAATTTGCCATACTAGAGTGTTCGATCGTATAACGTGAATGAGAAGTGCTGCAATCGTTTCACTTATATAGTTATTTAACAATGAATTCCTCAACAACCAATCAGAATGATTCTAATTTAGATGAAGATTCCTTTTTTCACTTTATCAACCTGTGTGGCAGTAAAAACTTTGTACAACATGATACACTTTCTGACTAGACTTGCGAATAAACCTTCGATGATCAAACTTTTCTAACTATACATCAACCTGTGTTGTAGTAAAACTTTTACAAACCATGATACACTTTCTGACTAGACTTACGAATACAACGTCAATGATCAAACTTTATTTTCACAAACGTGCGTCGAGGTAATTTATTTGACTACACTAAAACTTGCATTTCATTACATGTGTGTTTCATAAAACATCATGATCAAACTTTTCTAACTATACATCAACCTGTGTTGCAGTAAAACTTTTGTACAACATGCTAGTTTCTGATGACACTGACAAGAGCTTGTTCACTAGCAAAGAGAGAAGTTTGTGATGTGTTGCGTGTGGCGCATGAATGTCCTCCCATTTCATTCCATTCATCATTTTTCTTCCCCTCTGCATTCCATATCCGTAGATATGTGGCGGGCTTGGGACCGCTTTAGCTGCATTAGAAGGTTGGCCCTTAAGAGAGCCCATGGGTCGTTCTCGGGACGTGGGATGTGGTGGGCTTATGACTTTTTCAGTTGGCCTGCAATGAAAGAAGTAAGAATGAGAAAGATGGCACAATGTTATGTTCCAGTCATAATACTTACGAAATTTGTGCGGCTTTCTATAATCTACACGGATGTCCTCCTTGTGATGTATTTTGATGTGATAACATCGGACATCCGTGCAGTTAAAACATTCTTGCGTTGTATCTGGAGTCACATCTCCATAAATTAATGGCCGCTCCGGGACATAGCCCACCACAGGAATGTGAAGGGCGGTGACCGTTTCAGGCGACACTTCGGACTGCATACTCAACTGACGCTCCAACACTCTCACTCGTTCCATCGCCTCTTCCTTCAACTCACGCTCTCGACAGACCGACTTCTCACAACTCTCCAACTTCGACTCAAGCGTCTCCTTCAACTTTCTCTCATTCACCAACTTCTGCCTCGCCTCAAACAACTCTCTCTTCACACTCGCAAAGTCCTCCGACTCTCTCTTCAAACGATCCCTTTCCACAGTCACTTCTTCAACGAACACTTTGCAGCATTCAACTTTCCCTGCAACCTGTCACACGCATTCCTCACATTCCCATACGTCAGCACCACTTTACTCGGCACACTCGACTGACTCACTCTCACAACACAATTAGGCATCACACGCTCATCTCTCGGCGACGATTGAGCCCGTAGCTTTGCCAGTGGCTCAATCGACGCGACAGCTCGCTCAAGCTCAACATCATCACTCAACCTCTCAACACACCCCTTCTTCGTTACAACGCTCTCCATAGCCTCATCGTCATCATCATCACTCTCGACAATCAACTTCCTCTTTACTTTTCTCACCACTTCATCATCATCCAAATCCACATTCACGACTGGGGAACGTACTGGTTCGCCTTGAACAAATGCGCTCCCCCGCTCACCACTCAACACTTGACTCGTCATTTCCTTCCCAATCACACGCAGAGGACAATTGGCATGAGCCTTCACAAACTCGACATCATACGCACTACAACGAACATCACACCGCACACAATGCATCACCATCAACACATCATCATGCTTCATCTCACCCTTCGTCACTCTCGCCAAGACGTGGCGCCTGAAACGGTCACCGCGGAAGGGCATGCCGCAACTGCACTTAAAGATTTGTAGTTTTTTATTACATTCCTTCGTCATTTTCAAAATGAAAAGAAAAGAAATAATGTGCTAAATTGAGACACATTTTAGTGCTCATAAGAGGAGATCGTTAAAGGATCTCATCTAAATTCACAGCTTAATAAAAACGTTCATATGAAGCTACTACTGTATCTGCATTAAGACAGAATAATCCTAAGTTCTAAATATTTCAAAGTTTGATAGCAAACTTCGACAGAGCACTCACCGTTCGTCTTACAACTTGAAACAGGAGTGAAGCCTAGAGAGAAGCAGTGGCTTATATACCCTACCGACACAAAGCCTTGCCTTGGACTTTCTACATTTAGTCATGCTTTTGACTTGACAACGACGCTTTTACCAAATTTGGACATTACATTGACAGTTACTGGGCTTTCAGTCGTGAAGGCCCATGTTCTACAAAGACAGAATCGATAGTCGCCCAGTGCTATCACAAAGACAACGACGCTTCTACCAAATTTGGATATTACATCGACAGTTACTGGGCTTTCAGTCGTGAAGGCCCATGTTAAACAAAGACAGAATCGATAGTTGCCCAGTGATATCACAAAGACAACGACGCTTTGAGGAAAGACAAGTTAAGCTGATGAATCCGTCACAGGCATTTCTCAGAGGGGATCTTATCCCAGCTCCAAGGCCTCGACCCACAAATCCAACCTCGGGCGGACAGAGCGTGCGTCATGTCACTGCGTTGGTATCCGGGCCCCGATTTTGACATGAAAATCGGTGGAGTTATTTACATCAGGAAACAAGTCTCGAGCCGAAGCTCGCCTCTGGCAACTTTGTAAATGTCTTAGTTGACTTCAGCAGGGTCGAAAACCCCAGAAAACCTCCAAAACTAGTAAATTTAAATGTTTCAACTTTTTAGCACTGCGTATGACATTTTATAAGTAGTCTATCACTTAGGGCAGGTCAATGGCAACCGAACCTTTTTTGAATCAAGTCAAACGGACTTGTAGAAGCAAAGTTACAAGCCTTTAAAGTTTTGGAGTCTTTTATGGCCTGGAGACGAAGGCCATCTCCTGGCGAACCTCTAAGTCTGACGCCTTAGCTGATATCAGCAATGAAATTTTCTAAGTCGGTTTCTTACAGAAACCCGGAATTTGGAATGTCCGAAGCTATCATCGGAGCTCAGAGAGACGACCTACCTTTGACAATCGCTCTCCTCTAAATGAAAAGTCTCTGTCGGTTCCCGCTTATATAGTGTGTGGCGATCAGCTGATGACGTAACACCCATCATCCAAAAACTTTAAACCCGTCTATCTCCGATTCTAGTGCTCCGATTGACTCCAAATTTTGAGTGTCACGTTTTCTCGCTCTCCCCTTTCATTTAAGTCATCCCTCGACCCTCTACGATGACCAGAAGCCGAGTTAAAACACTCGGTCGTTTTTTCAAAAAGTTCCAAAATCTTGGAAAATGCGCAAAAACTCGATTTTTAACAGGCTCTCATTTGGAAACGGAGCCTGCCACGCATCTGAAAAGAGTGAATCCTAGAGATCAAAGCGCGGTCTTGCCCCTAAAAGAAACCCGAGCTCTTCATTCACTTCCAATCCTCCGCTATTCATCGTCAAAGTTGGATAAAAAAAGCGACATTTCACATTTCACATTTGGACTTGAAAAAATCCTGTGTCGAGACCACCGTAGTGAAACATTTTCGAAAAAATGTTGTGGACGAATTTCAACCTGAAACCTTGATAGAAGTTTGTTTCACATGATTCTGAACAACTTTGGTCTTTTCGACCAATTTGGTCAGTTGAGTGGTTGGGGGGAGGGGGGCGGTTTTTCACCAAAACTTCACCGACCCAACTTTTGACGACAAACACGATGGGATGGGTCTCAGAGCTCAATTCCAACATTTTGACATTTTTTTTTTCACGAAAAAATCCTAAGTGTCGAGACCACCGTAGTGAGACATTTTCGAAAAAATTTTTTGGACGAATTTCAACCTGAAACCTTGATAGAAGTTTGTTTCACATGATTCTGAACAACTTTGGTCTTTTCAAGCAATTTGGTCAGTTGAGTCGTTGGGGGGGGGGGGGTGGGGGGGGTTTTCTCCTCACGGACCCATTCCTCCCAACACATCCTTGGCCATGTCCCTCACCTTCCTGCCAGAGGGGGGAGGCTGAGTCAGCCTGATGACTCAGCATTTCACATTTTGCACTTGATTTTGCAATGTGCTTACTACTCAAATTGGCACTGCACAAAAGAAACAAACATTTTTACATATTTCTAGCACATTCACATGAACGGTGAGCCAGTTAATCTCCTTTCAGTTATGCGGTTAATTTCGAACCGCGCTTCACTCCCTAATTGAAGGCAATTGCGTCACTGATAACATAGAACAAATTCTCTACATGATCATGGGTTAGGGACTGCAGTTTTCGGAAATTTCTGAATTTGGGAGAAGTTTCCGAAGTTGAATAAAATGTTCGATGACTTGTTAGTTTCCAAAGATTTGCCCTTAAACCTAATAGTCCCTAATAGTTTCAGAGAAAAGCTAATGAGTCTCACGGGAGCCGCATTTTGGATTGACTGCAGAGTTTTGATGTAGAATCACAGTCAGACATTAATCAATTGATGCAATGGATTCCAGTATGAAGGGAAATATATATATAACTATCCCTTACATTCTTATCTCTGCGGTTTATATTGTACAACCCTATGGATATTGCAAAATCCTTAGTATTTGTACAAATTACATGAATATCGGTTTAGTAATTATGATCCACGCTAATTTAAGGCATTTAAGAAATAGACAGCAAATTAGTTATTTTTTGATCTAAAAAATTGAAATGAAATTGCACATCATCATCATTGTAATATAATTGCACATATGTCTAAAAGAGATATCTGATGCAGTTATTTCTTACCTGCTGTTTAGTATCTAAGCTCTTATTCTTGTCTGATAGGAACAGGAACCGGGTAGAACTCGGCAGACACAGAGATTCGTAGCAGACATGGAGAGGTTGTACTGCATTCTCCGAAAGTCCAATTTTCAGCCTCGTTCCCTGCAGAAAGTGAATAACCATGCATTTTTTATAAGGGAAGAATAATTAAGAACAGATTTAATGTGCTTCAACACCGGAAAGCCCAATGGGTCACTGGTGACATGAAAATGATGATGTTTAATGGCAGAAGTCTCCACCGAAGACGATGAATTTTTTGACATTTTTCGCACCCAACCCTTCCTACCGATCTGGTAGTCATTGCTATTTCAGAAAATATTGAATGAACTTTCGATTCATGTCATTTAAATCACTAAGAAAAACTTGTGCTTCAAACTTTGGTTCTCTTTATAATGTGCCTTTTAAGAACAAATATAATGTGCTTTGATAATGTGTACCAGGATTGGAACCGGCGAGTATTTGGTTGCCCCGCCGGTCGGTGGCTGGTTTATAAAAAGCCGCCGGTCGGGGATGGAACGATGCCTGGCGTCTCTGTGAGGGTTGGTTAAGGCTTTGTTCGTCAGACATTATTTGGTCAACTTATGCTACTAGCCATTATTCAGTTTCCACATTGCATACATGAAATGCATGAATGGTAGGCCATACGCCACTCCGGATAAGCGGGAGTTATCAATTACAATATCATGGAATGCAATTATTCTCACTTTGATGACATATTTCGTGCGGTGATCAGTAATACGCGTAATGACTTTTTGTACTAATCTATTGAGTTGCATGTGTTCTTTAAAGTCCATAGTAATGCTGATTACATTTTTAAAGCCAATCAAAATCAAGCATATGCGAAACAGATAATCAAAATAATGACCCAAACGTGCATTGATATGATAATAACATTGATACAATAATAATACATGTATATAATTGCATCTATATCCCTTCTCCACAAGAAAGCTTTAGGCGATCAACAATTCCAAGTTCCAACATAAGAAAAGTTTTTCTAACGATCAAAGTTCTGAGATTAACAATTTGTTCATTGACTGAGTGTTGATGTTACGAAATGTTTTGTCTGCGACGTGCAAACTTGATTTAAAGTGATTCACAGAAGTGACATTTACTTCTTCACTTGTGAGGGAATTCCAGTGATTTGCGACGTCAATTGCGAACTCTCTCCACAACAGTTTAAATTCAGATCTTTTGAGTTTACACTGATGAACGTGAACTGACGCATAAGAGTTTGGAACAATGAGTTCGCCTCACTTGTCATCAATTTTTCATTTCAGTGAGTGTCTCTGTACATCGTCAATTAAAATGTATCGCGTGTCGTTAACTTATCAAACAATTCTCCACCATCCAATGTCAAATGTTCGGGTTGAAGGCCTTAGGTTGCATTGAAATCCATCATTCATTGCATCTCTAAGCTCCGCGTGTCATATAAACTATCCCATGTAGTGAAATTATTCATGATGTGAAACAATTTTACAATAGATAGGAGGCTGAGAAATACACAATGCTTCCAAAGTTCATACAGGCTAGAAAATAGGATTCTGGACACTATATCATCGATAAAGTAGGATTTGAACTGCATGTATAAGTTGCCGGTAATCATTTTCAACTGTTTAAAGATCAGTTCGCAATATTTCTGTTACAAAACATAAGTGCAAGATACTCTCAAATTATGTTACATTTACATGCTCTTAATCCTGTCAGGACCGGATGATCTTTAGCGTCGTAGGACAGCGGGGCTCTCAAATTTCCATGTTCCGATGGATAAAGCGTTTTGAGAACAGCGAAACCATAATTTTCGAGTATCCTCTTTCGAATGGTGGTGCTTATTTCGCATGATTTGAATTTAAGATAAAAAATATTTCAAATTTAAATTGATTTTCCATTTTTTTCATTTTTATGAATCCACGCATTTCTACCTCATCAAAAAACATCAAAACTTTACATACTTCATAGGCCTATACTAGATATGTACATTCTTCATGTACCCATCTTGGGAGATAAGATGAATGTATATGTTAACAATCCTGAATTGCACATGCATAAATATTATGTAAATATGACACAGAAACATTCAAGCAATAACAATCAATGCTACTTTAAGTGAAAAGGATCAATTTTCCAAAAGGTACTTTTAAAAATGACATTTAAAACTGACATTACAATAAATCGATTTTGCCCAAATTTTACTGAAACGTCAACATACATACAAACTAAAACTCACAAAAAATTGAGCTTCTATCTAAGGGAATGGCGATTATCCGTCAGCATTTTAAGAATTATTGTGACTCGATCCGCAATAATAGCGGGATTAATTGCTTTTGGAGTAGCATTTCAAGCATCGAATTCCTCAAAAAGATAGGAAATAAAAATATTTTTGATCTTCATGTGTTTGATTTGTCTACACTATATACTAATTTGAAGCAAATAGAAGCTAGCAATCATATTTTTGCTTTGTTAGACATAATTTTCAATAAGAAATTTATGTGCATTGGCTACGACAAAAGTTTTCTTTCAAACATTAGATATATAGTCTGGGAGCCAAGCCGTCGTATCGTGCTTAAAAACGAAGTAAAAATGACACCCCTGCTATACTTTTCTTAACACTTTCATATTGTTAAGGGGTGTATGGGACATCAGAAAACAGTTGTTAGCAATGCCAACTCTCTTGCAAAAGTTGCTTTAGGCCTACTTTTGTAAAACTATCACGATGTTGAAAATGCAAAGCATGGAGTGAGTACGGAACACAAAAGTAACTCTAGATATGGATTGAAACAGTGTATACCTACGCACGACGTCTCATTTTGATCGTCTAGATGTCCTCTCACTCATAAATCTTGTTGGAAGTGAATACGTTAAAGAACGAAGTCGCCAGAGGTCAAAAGGTCACAAAAACTAGGTCAAAACTCAAAAATAGCATTTTCTTAAAAGGACGCCTGACTCACTGCCTTGGAGCGATCAAATACTTCAAAATCAAACGGTAACCTCATCTAGGGACCCATGGGAAGTTTTTGAAACAGTTGCTTGGAGGTCATGACCCAATGACGTGATCACAGGTCAAATTTCTGTAAAGGTCAAATTTTAAAAAAATCAATAAAACCAGCTTTTTTGGTCTTATCGATATTCATACGCATTCCGTTAGATAAAAAAATAAATTCCGTATGATAAAACAACCAGGGGATAGTTATCCATAGTTTACAAATATATTCTTCTCAAATCAATGATAATACTTTGACTAGAAGTTATCATTAGGCCTAGGCCATTCAGCCGGTCAAGGGATCAAGAAGTTATCAATATCGTAGTTCACCACATTTTCACCGAGACCGCGCAGGAGGAATTGACTGTTATTGGCGGCGTAGCTCAGGATTTCCAAGAAATTTGGAATCACCGGTGAGCTGCTGTGTTCCATGGTGAAGTTACACTCGCGCTCGTAGTACATCGACAGTGGAAAGGATGGCCAATGAGATGAATACAACTTGTGACGTCATAAACAAGTTCTTGAGTGGGTAACATTTTTAACGTCGTTCATTATCGATGCTTGCGCTTTGCGTTATCCAAACAATCCTCTTCGTGTACTTCTGTTGTCACTTGCTTGGAATATTCGACTCTTCTTCCGCCCGGAAATACCATTAGCTATAGTATTTCTCGCAATCTGCATTGATATCAATTAGCTGTCGGTGTTCGAGAGCCACGACCGGGGAATATTAGGTACGGTAATGATTTAAAATTAATGGATCACATATTCTATGTACTGTGATTTGTAGAGCAAGGAAGTATTGCATCATACCGTGTGTCGAACGACATCAACGTGTGTGCGGCACATGTACAACGCTCTCAGCCTCCATTTCTGAAATGTTCGGATGAGAATAAAGTAAGTCAATTTCCATCTTTATAGCATCCCTCATTGAATCTAAATCGTCATTTATCGTACACATTTTTCATGAGAACTGAAAATAATGATAATGACAAACAGAAAATGAGTTTTCCTAGAACCCCCGGCGCAACTTTTTTTGATACCAAAGAAACTTGTAAATTATTTTGAAAAAAATGATAATTAGAAACAGAAAATGATTTATTTTGAAACTTCGATTTTTCTGAAGAAATGGTGGATAAGATAGGACTAATGTTAAAGTCGATAACTCATTTTTCGATTTTCATTTTTCGTTTCTTTTTTTCAGGTTAACAAGATCCTTCTTCAAGTATGGAACCATTACTTTCGGTCAAGCTCCTGTCCTGAATTCAGAATTGACTATTCGAAATGCATCAATTGTCAAAGTGCAGCCAAAAAACATGGAAAAACGTCCACTATAACAAGCAAAGGTTTACCAGGATTGAAGTCGGCAATTTTCATACGAAAGAATGAATTGTTTGCGAAGATCTGGAGTGATTTAGAGGATGAAGCTACCTTTTCGGAAAGGGGACCAATCGTCCATTTAATCTGTCGTAGCAAATATACACTCAAGAGAACATTGGATAACATAAAGTTGAGGTCTAAGCAAACGAAAGGAGAGAAGTCGGACTCTTTAGACAATTCGACCATTCGTCCAAGATCTGATTCTTCATCTTTGGTTAGGAAATCTCTTGAATATAATAAATCTGTCTGTTTTCTTTGTGAAAAAGAGAGAGATAGCTATGGAGTTTGGACCTTGATTGCCATTGCAACGCCTGATGGGAGGGAAAGAGCTATACACAAGAAGGCAAAGGATATTAATGATGAAGTCATGTTATTGAAGATTAAAGGACATGGTGAAACGTGTGTAGATATGGTGGCTAACAATTTTCATTATCACAGGAGTCGATATATGAACAAACGTACACTGAATGACAAAGAAATGAGTTTTGACCTAGGTTTTGTGACCTTTTGACCTCTGGCGACTTCGTTCTTTAACGTATTCACTTCCAACAAGATTTATGAGTGAGAGGACATCTAGACAATCAAAATGAGACGTCGTGCGTAGGTATACGTTGTTTCAATCCATATCTAGAGTTACTTTTGTGTTCCGTACTCACTCCATGCTTTGCATTTTTAACATCGTGATAGTTTTACAAAAGTAGGCCTAAAGCAACTTTTGCAAGAGAGTTGGCATTGCTAACAACTGTTTTCTGATGTCCCATACACCCCTTAACAACATGAAAGTGTTAAGAAAAGTATAGCAGGGGTGTCATTTTTACTTCGTTTTTTAGCGCCTTGGCTCCCAGACTAATAGTGGTTATTACATTTACGAAAGACTCGTTCAAAGCTGCTGTTAAGTTAATTATATAAGAGGCGCATATCACTTTTGGAGAATTTGTCTTTAGACAGTATGAGGGAATCCCTATGGGTGGCAATTGACATGGCCCTCTTCTAGCGGACCTCTTCTTGTTTCACTGCGAGTACAAATTTATGACTAATTTAATTCGCGGTGATAGAATTGGACTTGCGAGGCTCCTCTCGAATACATTAAGGTATATTGATGATTTTTTTATAGTTAACTACAAATTCTTCGATACGTTAATACCTCAGATTTACCACATTGACTTGGAAGCCAACCGATGTGGTAATAACAATAAAAGTATTGACTACTTAGACCTTAAAATTAACGTGTGTGATTCTGGTGTAACCACTTCGGTATGCCACAAAATTGACCATCTTGATTTTAACGTAACTCTTCTTTTTTTCCGGGAAATACCATGCCTCACAAGATAGGCATTAAAGTTTTCTGCAGCCAGATACTCAGGTACGCTCGTATCTACTCACAACTCAAAGACTTTGAGGAGAAAACGTCACTTTGCTGGTTAATAGACGTTATAGTAAAAGTGAACTTCGCTTGAACGCGGACAAAGCTTTACACAAGCACCACCATCTTTTAAGTAAATTTGGTTTGCCTTCTTTTCGTTAATTAATTGTTTAACTTTGTTTTTCATAAACTGGTGTTGATTTTTCCGCATCTTTGATTTGAATTTTAGGTTGATATAATTTTCCTTCTTACCAGTAAATATTTATCTCCTTGCTTAATGTTTTCTTTGTTGATAACAATTTAGCTGTCGGCCAGAGGCTGAGCTTCTCAGCACAGGGCCCAGCTAGGATGACTCTGAACGCTGATGGTTCTTTGATTATATTTCATGGTATATTTGATAGATGTCTATTCGGATCATGATATATAATGCATAGATTTGAGGTCATTATTGCTATAATTACCGAGAGGCGAAGGCTCAAGGTTATTATGACAAGTAATGACCGAAGAAATATATGCATTATCTGTTCTAATGCATGACTTTTTCATAGAAGTCTGCACCAGGTTAATAATTTCCAACTAGGAAAATAATTACCTGCTTCGTGGAACTTTTTAACCTGTGGACATAGAAAGCCTTACAAAATCATGCATTATATTCCTTTGATTAACCTTGTATTCTATGATAGATGATCTGATGCATATTTCAATATCGTATTTTTCTATGTCTATGTTCTCTTGCTACATCATTTTCAAATTTTGTTTAGCTGGTATCCATAACTGATATCTTGATACTCTCGTTAACCCTATGCATACGAGGCTCTGAAGCGCATCGCCATCCCGGGAGGGGGCCGATTCGCCCCCCCCCTCCTTAACTTCCTAAATACTGCTCCGTTGGACATGAAATTTCAGGGTAGAATATTCTGTGTGTGATCTTTCTAACGGTGGTATCTGTTTTTTCTAATTCGTCCATCTTGATGCTTTAAATGGCGATTTAAAATTTGAACTTCAAAATTAAGCGGATTTTTTTATGATTTCTTCTCATCGACTGCAAACATAGATTCAGTACTTTTAGTTCAATGACGTTAGTGATACATACAATTAATGATCAGGAGAATGATGCTCTAAACTTGTTTGTCTACACATCATGAATTTAAATTCAAAATTTGAATATGTGATATTGCTTTTGTACTGTAGCCTGTAGTATTGCCTAGATCTTGATTAAATTTTTGGATGCTGATTTTTAGATGACCCTGCCAAATGTTATAATCATTTTATGCCCTTTAGACATCATGAACAATCGGCTAGAATTTGAAATTACTACTTAGTTGCAACTTAGTTGACTCATTTCTACTTAAAAGCAAATAAATAGTATTTACATGACATTCAAGTTTGGATGACTCTTATCGATGTCTATAGTATCTTGATGGTGCAATTTATGGACACCTAGTTGTTATGTGATACAAAACATTGATATTCAACTTGCTTTGTCAAAACTTAGCACACTAGATGTTTGCAAAATCAGGCAAAATTCAGACTTTCAAAAAAATGCACTTTTCAAAACGGGCCATAAATTTAACTTTCCCATAAACCAAATGCAACGATTTTCGGCGAAAAGTTGGGAAATACCCAGAAACTAAAAGTCACAAAAGCATGGGTCAATCGGCTCAGTTTTAAAAGATCCGCAACAAAAATGCGACAGGGCCCGGTATGAATAGGGTTAAAGAATCTCGAAGCTCGTAGATTATGCTCGCAGAATAGAGGTGTCATTTCTTGAATCTGAATAGTAATGTGGTTTTACCGAAACGATAGCAGCAAAAACTCCCCGAGCAAAAACTGCACGCCGAAGATCAGTCTGTTTACTTTTGGAATTTACTTTTGAAATATTACTTCAACCTAAAACTACTCGGGGAGTTTTTGCTGCTATCGTTTCGGTAAAATCATTATGATCTCCCGTCGTCTGGTCAATTACATAGTAATGTGGCCCCATTATCATTTTTTAGTTTCTTTGAGTATGATGTTTTGCTCCTGTGACAGGTAGTTTGTCATCTGATCACGCCTAAGAAAATAATCTTACAATAATGAGGCTGAGGTTTAACGTAATGATAACCCATCGATTTGCTAATTTGACAAACCATCTTACCTCTCCTATGTTGTAAATTGTAAATTACTTTTCTTTCTTCATTTTTGCTATCATATCCCAGTCAACCCGTACACGTGTACCACATGTGTTATTGCTGAGGACTTGGTCTATTTTAGAATTTCAAGTTAAGACTAATGCTAAGGTCTGTGGAACTCAAGTCAAGTTAGTTACATTCTACTGCAGCTATACACAAAGTGGCAACAACAAGACACTCCTTAACAACTATTGTTGCCACATAAATAAACTGACTACATGATATTCATTTTTGTAGAAATTCCTTCTCTGAAGCAATTAAATTCATTCAATTTTTTCATCAACTTATCCGAACAAAGCTTCGTTGATGTGTTAATCAACCTTCTTTAAAAGTAAGCAAAATATTTGATAGCCCATAAGATCATCCATAAATTTAAATTATATTTGTATTTTGTTCACATGTTGGAGTCCCTTTAATTGATATCCTTTCGGCATCTGTCGCTGTGAAGATTTAGGCTGTAAAAATCATCTTCAAATGGAAAGTGCATACAGAAATATCAAGTTTTCATGTCCTTTATTTGAAAGTGTTTGTTACTTTATATTCACTCAGGTTTACAAATCATCTGAGTTTCACGATACCTGTTTTCCAATGGATAGAAAATTTGTTTCAAAAGCATGCATTGACTTTTATGGTTAACATGACTGTGATTGAATTTTGCATACGTAATTATGGTGCTGTTCGATTTCTATGTCACCTTAATTAGCTGCTGACGATTTCTTAGATCATGCATGGAAGTCCAAGATCTAAGTTAATTTGGAAACTTAGCTGCACAGGTAGGAACATAGCATAATGTTCTGAATTCAAATTTGAACCGCTCCGCTTCAATGCGATATGCCTGGCGCAATAAAAATTGATCTAATGGAGTATGAAATCAAGATCAAGTCAATTTGATGATGAATTGGAACATTTGGAAAATGGGACTTGCTCACATTTTGTGACAAATTGCCATCATATTGGTTTACCCGTGATGAAGTGCGGTGAGCTTTGCATTTTGTCTCTTTGAATATGCATGCAAATCAGGGTTGGCTTTTTGCCGGCTAAAACTGGTTTTTGCCACTAAGTGGTAAAAACCAGGTAAAAACCAACAAAAACTGGCAAAACTGTTAAAAACCGGCTAAAACTAAAATTCCGAAAAATCAGTCTATTTCTTCAGGAAATGATCGACAGCAAGTTGGGGTTTAAGTAGTGCGGTGCATGCGGGTTTGCAGTTTGCAACTCTTATCTTCCAAAACATGACTTTCATTCTGTCATGGAACCACGCAGGTTTTTATAACGAACGACAAACGATGTTATCTTTCTTTACCATTGCTATGCCCTTTTCTAGTGATTTAAGAACAAATGTAGACTTCAGCACCATTTTGGCTCTTTGGTTCATGTGACAGAAGTTGTTAGATACTCGCAGAATTATCATCAAATGAATGTAAAAATGAAAATAAATGCACGAATATAACTGGTTTATACATAGAACTAAATTAAGCAAACCACTTTCTTCATGTGGACGACCTTAAATAATCCCACTGTCATTCTTCTGTGTTGAGTGTTCAGCAAGAATGTAGAGTGTATCTTGATAGTAGCTTAGGTTTCATCATATCTAGATTCGAACCCAGGTCTCATGAACGCAGAGAAAACACCATCAAAAAGTCTCTGCACCGGAAAATCTCACCAACCAAATCAAGCAATGTGCAACAGTCACTTAGAATGCATTTCTACATTATTAGAAATATACTAAATGTACTAATGCTTGTGACTGTAGCAGGAAATCATGATTTATAAGAACAAATAATAATTAAATAACATAGTTCGTACCAGCAATCTTGATAAAATGAGGCTTAATGTATGTCTGAACAGCTTTAGTTATAATCTCAACACAAGAACATGTCCAGTAAGCTGTAAAATTGATCTTGTTAATAGAATCTGAGAGCAACAAACAATTTTGACATTATTGTGATATGCAAGTTTGTTTAGAGTTCTTGAAATTTCCATATTTTGAGCTCAAATCAAAACTTAATTTTTGGTTTTAAATTCATTTAAAATAACCTTATCCTCTAAATATGTGAGGGTAAATTACCATGACATGAAAAATGTTGAAGGGCAACATTTTATATCTAGTCCTTCTGGGAGTGCAGGATCAATTTCATAGTAATATTGGTGTAATCACAGTGGCTATGGGACATTTGCGACAGATTTAGAGAAGACAAGCCATTCTATGAGATCAGCAGGGAGGTCAATCGTAGAAATCCGAGGCCAAAATTTTACATTTTCTTGCCCTTCTAGCTTCTAACATGGAATGACTGTTTTCGATCTTTTACATAGAGCCAAGTGATTTCCTTCCAGCATGGACGTCTGTTGCATCTTACAATGAATGAAATTCGTAATGCAACAAAATGCGTGCACACTTAGAAGAATAATGCACAACAGCTTAATAACAATATTTTCTATAATAATTCATATTCTTACACCTATACTTGGAACATATTCTTGATTGAAATGCGATATTGATAGGTTTGAATTGTGAAAATACAGACCTAGATGTTTATCGAATGATGAAAAAGTAAAATGAACTTATTGAGACTAACGTTCATCAATAAAGTAAGGAGTGACGATGATCCATTATATTGTATGTACCCAATAAACTGAAGTAGTAATGCTGGAAAAATAGTTTTAGCCAGTTTTTGCCAGTTTTAGCCGAAAAAATGGTGACAAAAGCTGGGGGAAACAGCTTTTAACAGGGTGAAAAACCAGGGTGGTTTTTACCGGCCAACCCTGATGCAAATGTGCTTGATCTACGGCATTTTTTCTTCAGAAATATGCATATTAAAATACTAATTATTTTGATATTTTCTGCAGTAACAATCGTGTCTCACTTACATGCATATCTTTCTGGAAAGTTGTTAATCGCATTACATGTCACACGCCTGACAATAAACATGGCAAGGTCAGAAGACCTCATAAATGAATGTGATCTTTTAGGATTGAACGCTTTTCGTAGTGTACGCGAGAATAATTATATTGATAGTACAACTGATTTGAATGAGTTTAATGAATTAAGTTAACGATTTTACATCAATAACGCCGGTTCAAACCACAATTAATAAAATGTACCAAAATCTTAACCGATGACGCATAAAGTGAAGAAATATTTTCACCCAGTAAATGGCTACTTATCATTTCTGTTTTATAACTATTTGTTTAATCTTTTGTTTTTTTCATAAACATTAAGTTCATGTTGAGCTGCTTTGCTTTCAAAATCGCTTGAGACTCCTTTTGAGTTCAATGCAGAACCCAACCCCATAGTTCAAACGACATATATTCAACTTTTAATACGATAAAACCGCAGACTTTCAGTTGCCCTCCTTCTACCTATGAGATCATATGTTTTTTAGCATGTTCATATTAGCCGGAAACTCAGTAGCCTCTGATAGCTAGAAGACAGGCCTATCTCCACGAATTAACAGAAGATATCATTGATTTACCGGCTAGAATTTTAACATAAACATCGGTTTCGAATGCTGCTGCTGCTGCTGAGAACGGTATGTTATTTAAATTTCATTCTGAGGATTTTACTGAGACAGATCAATAAAAACGAGTTTCAGGACCATTTATAGAAAGACTTTTGACTAAGAACCAACCTGTCCATAAAATCAAAGCATACCTTAATTCGTTATCATTATTTAATTCCTGACTTTTCCTGAAGATAATTATTTCACACGTAGCTGTCCTATTGTATCACTCTCTGATTTAGATGGGAGATGATTTAGAAGAGACGTGGAGAAATTTATCTAAGTATGAGATTTCTAAAATATAAATTGATCTGTAACGATGGTGTGTTTTTTTGTGTGTGTTTTTACAAATTTTTTGTAAATTTTTCGTGTGTTTGATTTCCTTTTTTTGTCATTCTACATTTCTGCAGTTTCATTGTGTAAGTGATGCATCAGATTTCAAAAAGTGAGTATTTTATGAATCCTGTCGTTGCTTAACGTTGAATTAATTTTTAAGAAATGTACCGATTTCATGCAGAGCTTTTGTCACAATTTGCAGTCAATTTGTAAAAACACACACAAAAAAACACACCATCGTTACAGATCAATTTATATTTTAGAAATCTTTAATGATAAAAATTTCTTTCTCGCGTAAATGACAAATAATTGTAATTTTATTTTCAATTTATTTCCAGAATTTCTTGCCAACTGGATGAATTTTCATAACATCTCCTCAACTCCTGATTGGAAATTTGTATTTATGAACTGGAAAATGAAGCTACTTATCAAGTTGTCAGACTTCATTGAAAAGGATGAGATGATTTTGGCTAGATATGGAATATTGGCGAATTTCTGTGATTTATAGCTTCTAATGTGGAAGTTTTTTATTCTGAAAAATAGTGTTTCTACTTATTCTGCGTTTTATAGACTTTCCTTTTATGGGCTATAGATTTCACATTTGACCAACCATATAAAACGATTTATGCATTTCGTGCATACTTAGAGAAAATAGTCAAGAAACGCATGACTGTTCGGAATAGTTAGTAGGCAACATGACGCAAAATTGAATTCCTATGAGCCATGTACTGTACATGTTAGAGCTAAATTTCAAGTCGTTAACAGGAGTGTATTATTCGGGTATTTTTGGTACATTTGTACACATGTAATACTCATGTACAGGTTGACTGGGTATTTGGATACAATTTATGTTTGAAAGCACCCTGTTGATAGTAGAAGGATGTTCAAAACCGCATGCTAGAATGGTTTCCATTCTCGATAGGAATTACAATCTACAGAAGGTTTTTTTCTTCTCCTGAAAAGTTTGTAATTTGACACAAAGTAGGTATCAATGACTCTGAAATCTAATAATCTTGCAACCAAGAATTTTTACAGTGAAATGATAAAATATTCTCGTCTGGTTTTCCTTTGTTAAATTACTCACAGCTTCAGCCAATCAGCTGACACTTTCCATTTTTATGGATTGCATTGGTTGTATTTACAAAATTTATGCATTACACAGAGAATCGCTAAATTTTTGTGTTGACATTCAGTCTCTCAAGCTATAGAATGCCTGAATTATTTTCTTGTTTGATAATTATCCTGTTGCTGTGCAAAGGTAAGAAAAATGATGATTTGACAAAGCTTTCAGTTATCTGCCCTTGAAGTTTGTCAATTAAACGCAGTTTATGATAGGATCTAGATAATGCTACTCAATTTTTATGTTTCGACTTTCTATGGGCCAGTTTCATTTCATCAAAATTGAGTACCAAAACAATTCTTGCAAAGAAGTCATTTTGACCAGGAACGAAATTTACAGCAGCCCGTTCATTACCCAGTCAACCAGTACACGTGTATTACACGTGTGCGGGTTGACTGGGTAGTC
The DNA here is from genome assembly GCA_907163375.1 of Prostheceraeus crozeri. Taxonomy (NCBI): domain Eukaryota; kingdom Metazoa; phylum Platyhelminthes; order Polycladida; family Euryleptidae; genus Prostheceraeus; species Prostheceraeus crozeri. The sequence continues at coordinate 91,924 of CAJQUW010008358.1, forward strand.
ATACACGTCTTTATTTCCCATGCAGTCATGATCACAGATAGAATAGTTCGTATCGCTACATACCAATCACTTACGAAAGTAAGTGAGATGTCGCATGAAAAACATACCAGATCTCTGTAAACATACGAGAATCTCGTATCAAATGTTAGTTTCAAATTACATATGATTTTGATATATGTTTTTGAATGTAATTTTCGCATCCAGCGATTTAGAGTGTACTTGATTCTCATAGAAAATTGCAAAAAATGTTTTAGATCATACAGAGAAATGAATAAGTGAAGATAAGTCAAGATGCGTTTTTGAGAACAGATGGGGTTTTTCAAGTGCTTTTTCAAGCTCATTTTCCAAGTGCTTCTTCTACTTGAAGCTGCACGCTTTGAAAACTAGTAAGCTATGTCTGGGCCACCAATTATGACACCACTTTCATTCACTTATCGATACATTATCTTAAAACAGATAGGAAGTTGGTCCCATAGAGTAGGGATATATAGGTAGAGTGTCGACTCAAAATGTATCTGTATACAATGAAAATTTTTATATGAAAAGATTCAGTTTTTTGCGGAGATTGCGCTCCCGTGCTCCGAAAAATTATTGTAGCAGTTTTGAAACCTACTATATACTACCGAGATGACTCTCCTATATAAGTAGTATGAAACAAGTTGGATATCAAAAGGAATGAATATTTGAAGATAAGCATCGTAACTAATCGAAAATCAAGGTGATTATCAAGGGATTTCATGATGAAGACATAATGGAAGTCTTCATGAAAAAGTCGCGATATTATTCGTGCTTTCTTGGCTGAAATTTCAAGTTTTTAATTCAATACTCAACGGCATGATTTTATGATTCATTAAATTCGATGTTTCATTTCTTGAATTCGAATAGTGATGTGGAACCATAATTTACATCTTTCAAATTTAAATGAAGTCATTGTCTTTGATTATGTGATTTTGCTCTACCTGGTTGCCCGTGATATCACGCTTAAGAAAATACATTCTTGAGGTTCAGCATGAAAGTAATAGGAACCCATCGAATTGCTAATTTAGGAATCATTAAATCTCCAAGGCTGTCATGAGAATCTGTGAAATGTCATCATTCCATATGCATTTCAATAATGATCACTCAATTCCGTTGTAATTTCTTCAAAACTGCAAAAAATTGCATGTCTCACAATTGGCAACAATATCACCTGTATCTCCCATGAGTTCATTTAGTAAAATCGGAAGTGTATGCACATTGGGGATTTAATAAATGCGGAGTTACCACTCTACTTAATATACCTCTCTAGGGTTGATCCATTTTCATGAAATACGCTGTAGAGGCTTTATTGATACTCATTTATTCTCCTTATTACAAGAAATTAACAATATCGTCCCCAATTTGCGATATCTGATTCTCATTTACAGTGACGATTGGACGATTTCAAAAATATTTTGCAGGTTCAGTCATGAAAGTGATTATCAAGGAAGGTAATACTGCTGTTGATTCTACTGGGCTCTATTCAAGAAGCTGGATTCTCTACCCCGATTCAAATCATTCCATGACACCATTGAGGATAAGGAGAAGAGAAACGGACTGTGAGTAGAAAACTTTGATGTCTTTTAATTATTCTGCGAAATTAAATTAATCACAGTGGCTATTAGATATAACTAATAACATAGTATAACTATTATTGAAATGTGAAGACACTGGGTTGCAAAAAAACTTTTTGAAAATAGTCACAAGTTTTTCAACTGATTTAGGACGATTTTTCTCCACTAACTCTGACTATGGCATCCATTTAACTCAATCAGGTCAAGTTTTCACCCCAAAATGGCTAAGTAGAAAAAAAATACATTATAAAAGAATGTATTGAATTGGTATCACAAAATCTAATTTCACTTATTTGTATAAAAGTTATTGACAAAGGATAAGATAAATACATGCAGGCCTACTTGCACATGCAATCTGGGTAGAAAGTCGCAATTGTAAAAAAGTCAGGGCATGAATTTCCGTATTTTCAGTTCCTTGAATGCTCAGGCTGCAGGGATGTCTCTCTTTAGATTCCATCAGCCATCATCACTGCATCCCAGCGTCCCTGATACCTTGTCTCCATCACCTTTATGTCTTGATGGAATCTCTCCCCTTGTTCATCGCTCAGAGATCCCAGATTCTCAGGAAACCGATCCATGTGTGAGAAAATGTAATGCATTTTGATACTCATGTTGCGTCCAAGGATTCTGAAAGCAGTCAACATATTTGAGACTAGCTTTGCATAGTTTCTGGCCTTTTTATTGCCAAGAAAGTTCTTCACTACCAGAACAAATACTCTCCATGCCTGCAGTTCCACATCGTTCATTGAATTTTCAAACTCAGTATCTCTGACTAGCTGTCGGATTTGAGGACCGTCAAAAATGCCAGCTTTCAATTTCTCTATGGTCAATCCCGGAAAAGCATGGCACAAATATGTAAAGCAGGGACCATCCTTGTCCACAGCTTTGGTGAATTGCTTCATCAAGCCGAGTTTGATGTGCAGCGGAGGGAAGAGTATCCTGTCTCTGTTTACCATGGGGTCGTTGATAAGGTTCGTTGCTCTACATGGCATCAATTCTTCGTGGATCGGCCAGTTTTACGATGCTAGCAGTGTCTCTGCTATCCCACATGCACAGGAAGCATGGATACTTGGTATAGCCTGACTGCTGTCCCAACAAAAAATTCACCATTTTCAAGTCAACACAAATTAGCTGATGATAGTCACACAACACTGATGCTGATCATAACGTATTTTCTCCAGCACGCACTTCACTGCTTCATAGTTCTCTTTCAATGTAGCCGAGTGAGCAAGAGGTACAGAGCAGGCAAACTGATTGCCATTGTGAAGAAGAACACATTTCAGAGATCGCTTGCTGCTGTCTATGAATAGTCTCCAATCTTTGGGTTCGTGCCGTGGTATTCCAAGCTTGAACATTAGCTGAGCAATATCTGTGCAGTACACCAAGTCATTCTTCTTTAAAGGAAAAATGAAGGAACTCTTCATGTCTATTGCGATAGAAACTGACACGAGCATTGTTGGATATAAGTTTCCTTCAATCTGGATGCCAATAGCTCGGCAGTGGACTTTGATAAACTGAGATTGCGAACCAGATCATTTAGCTCATTTTGGGAAAAAGGATGTGGAGCAGCATCGTCAAAATCCATTTGTTGCTCTTCTACATGTTCAGCAGCACTGGAGGAATCGTCGTCACTGAAGTCAGGAAGTTCTCCAAAAATAGGTTCCGGAATTTCATCACTGAGCTACAGGACGACGTGCCGATTCAATAATAGGATACTTCAGGCTGCTTCGGTTCTTTCTGTTGATCCCAGTTACATCAATAGCACAGAAATAGCAGTCATTGACATGGTTTCTCGGTTCCCTCCAAATCATAGGAATACCAAATTTCAAGCAACTCTTCCTGCCTTTAGTCCACAGACGCAGATACTCGGTGCATGACTTGCATACCATGTGTGGAGCCCAAACTTTATCCTGGTCACCAAGTTTAATTCCAAAATATGATTGATAGGCACGTTTTATGAAGCTTGCTATTTGATTCCTGTTAGATGAAAGGGCATATGCACCACAAATATAGCATAAAACGTCAGGCCTGTTTTTGCAAGATCTTCTGGTTGAAGCCATCCTTCAGCTGCAAATTGCGAATGTGTTATTCAAAATTCACTGACAACATTCATTAAATATGATGACAAGGCTAAAAAAGTATATGACTCTTCGATTGAAATAGAAATTGCTCTGAAAGCTTGCCTTCATTCGTTGAAATGATTGACAAAGTGAAGCAAAGAACTCGCAGCTAGACTGGTTCAAAATCCTCTAACAGAGTGAATGAACAAACGTCCATCAGAGTGCAAAAATATCATAGAAATGTCATAAGCGATCAATTCAACAAGGTATTTGAGCAGTGGAAACATTGATGATGAATTGCATATTTTCACATGGGCAACATTTTAGATGATCAGATGTGACGCAAAGATGTTCAGAAATTGTATTTTAGTCTAGAAAGTAAAATAATGGCTACAGGAACGTAAGAAAATACCGGTACATGAGAAGCTCTGGATCATCGTATAGGCCAAAACTTGAAAAACCCAAAATGTAGCTTTTTTTAAAAAGTTGACCTGATTGAGCAAATCTGAGGTGATTTTTGAAATCAGCATACTTGATTTACCCGAAATCAGCTAAAAACACTTGGACTATTTTTTTGTTGACCAGTGTATACACAGAAACTTGGATGCATTTATTGTACAATACAATTTAGTCAGCAAATATACTACTCTTCAAAATGTAAAATGATGTGAAATATACATATATACTAAAATCATTGAATCATTGCAAAGTAAGATTAAGCGCATACACCAAGCTGACGATGACTTCTGCTGCTGTTACAAAGTTTCGCCATATACATACTGTACACTGTAATCTGGCACCTCCTAAAGCGGAAGAAATCTGCATCCTAAAGCGCCACACACTAAAATTTCAGAAGGCTAAGTTGAATTAGTAGGCTAACATACTGAAGAGAACAATAACCCTTAGATGTAAGCAGCTGCATAGAGGAGAGCGTGAATCACTGCTTGCCAGACAACACGAACGCTGTCGCATAACAATAGCTGCTACTGAGGACATCATAAGTTCACGTTGCGTACGTGAATCATTCTCCGCTTCATCTTTCCGAGGCTATGTAACTGGCTTTGACTTCGAGTGGCAAGTCGACTTTCTGTCAGTGATATTGCAATTAAATTGTTTGGTGAAATTATCTGTTGAAGTTGTGCAGTTGTAAATTGGAAATATATAGGTATCATGATGTCATGGCAGGAAACTATGCATCTTTCCCATCAACGTCGATCGAAATACTGAATAAATGGAAAAAAATATAACAAGACTTGAAACCAAATGGCCAAAAATCTGCATTCTACATTTTCTCGTGACTGTCAATCGTGACAGATATACTGATCAATCTGGTTCATCAACTAACGGCAGCTCTGAAAAATGAGGTGAGTTTCCAGTTGCTCTGATAGCCTATTCGAAAGAGTTGTAATGCATGCATGCTGTATAGCACCAATGTAAATCGAGTCTGCGACTTCCGTAGTTAAAATGCAACTTTTCATAACGGAACTAGATTAATTCTTGCGGATAATGCAAATTATAAATTTCAAAAACTGTAACTTTTCGAGGTAGGCATACATTGTATTTGTCAATTTCATGCATTCATTCGCGCTATCTGTGCTCGGTAAAGCCTCTGAGAAGCAAGTGCGTACTCATAGAAGCTGCTCAAAGTACTCATCTGTTATTAGTAGTGTGTCCAATAAGGTTTCCGAACGAAGGTAGAAAAGTGGTAGGTGGTAGCATGTAAAGGGTTAATTGAATTGGCATATCAAGTTTAGGATTCAATGCAAAGTTCTAAATGCTTTGATGTACACATGTATTATGTACGTGTGGTCAATTATATTCAGAATATTCGAAAATTCGTTTATTTCAATGACATTAAGTAGAAATACGACAACCAATTCTGTATTTAGTTTATTGGAGGCACACATTAGTTGAATGTAACCTGCTAATGTAGCCATTTATCACCAACTGTCATGATAATCTATAGTCAGATAATAGTATAGACATCGAAAAAATGCAATAGACGACACTTAAGGACATTCGTTTCCATGATATAGTAGAAGAATTGTCTTCAGTCTTTCCTGATTCATACATTTAAGAAGAAACATCTTTGTAAAGATATGCTTTAATTTCGCATTCAATCTTTTAAACGTTTTTATCTAATCTATTGAAATCCTCCTGCCACATAGTTGTGAATTCGTTTAATAAATACTCATCAAAATATATGAAATTCCGGATGTTGAACTTTGGGCCAACAGACTACTGACAAATTAAAACTTCTATACTTCTACATAAAATCTTCTGCCAATAAATATCCTTCTTGTCAGTATTCAAATATTCGCGGTTTTTCTACAATGTCCAGACACTATTGGATGCAAACGTATTTTTAATGTACGGCGTTAAGTGTTCGACTTCTAAATATTCAGTCCATCTTGTTGGCTACTTTTAGAAGTAAATCCATTTTAGCAATGAAAGTCTCTTTCATACTTTATTCATATTAGTCATTATTATTAAGTTCTCAACGTAGCATGATATCAAAGCAAGCATAGACTCCAGCACAAATAGGAAGACAGTCAAGGACTAGACAGTCATCAACACAAAAAGAGAAGATTAATTAATTAATATAGAATGTTCCTATTCTGTAAAAATGCATGATAAGGTAATTCTGATAGCAAGAAAATGTCCGCCTATTGAATGGAACTTTTTATTCTTTTTCATAAAATCATCTCATATCATGCTGGTTTCCTCAAACGAACTATGCTCACATAGAACCAAGACCTCTGGCGTTGAACAGTTTCAGACGCCTTCACAATGGCTATTAAATCACCGTAGAAAAGGAGAAATTCCATATTTTAATTTTTATAAAATTTCTAACGACGATCTTGGGCCATATAAGCTATGCCAGTTATTATTTCTGAAGTCAACTTAGCTCATGCATGTTTGGTAGAGACCTGTGACGCTCATACTGTTTTCATAAGATTAATAAGTACGGCTACTTGTTGTCGACACAGAAGTTTGCAAGACAGTGCATGCTGTCTAAAGTGGGAGAGTCAATAAGAAACATGTGCAGTATTACATTTGAACTTTCAAACTAAAGTTAGTACCTGTGAATATGGATTATTAGCATAATATTTGCTATTTTTGGAGATCTGAAGCTCGTGAATTTCCATAATCTGTAAAACATCGAATAACTAAGAAGGAGCCAATTTTCTGCAATAAGAGGTTTCAATCATTTCATCAAAGTACATGTGCATGACTTGTATTCAATTCAGCATTGATAAATTATATTATCTAGGCGTATATCAAAATAGATAGCGTATTAAAAATAATAAAAAAATACGACATGCTCTGTGTATGCATGATTATAAGAAATTCTATTTTTTTCAATTATCTGTCAAATCAAAAACTTCGAATTTTTGAAAAAATCATAATTTGTTCAGCCTGCTGCATGTAATATCTGACGTCCTGGTATCTTAAAGTTAATTATTTTCTTCCTTTCACTCCATAGTTCGTAACTAAAATTGCTTTTTCCTTTCAGCAATCATTTCGACTGGAATATCAGTGAATACTAATATATGGTGTCCAAATATCATATATGTGCTTTGACGGATGTACCATCACGGTAATGCAGTCTTGTTTCTAACGTATAATTTCCAACGCAATCGACAGTACTTGGCCACCATAGAAACTGCTAGAAGGACTTCTTCGGGTGCGTCACATCTTCACCAAGATCAGTGCAAAACTCTGCGAATTTTTTTGGTGCCATAAATTACTTTGAATTCTTTATTTTCCATCTTTCTATAATAATTCCTTGTTGATTTTCTTGATGTTTCAGAGCTGCAATATCTGTTAGTTTAGATCGTAATTTACCTGAACAATAATAAAGATTGATTTGCATATCTAGCACTTGATTGTTATTCGATATTCGGATCTTGAGACTCTATTTGTTACTTTATCTTTATTGCAACTGTTGATCTACGATTTCACACATAATTTTATCCACATAATTCTGTAATAAATATCCTGCATGTTTCTGACATTTTTTACTGTCCCGACACTGATCATATTATGTAGTATTTGTATTTTTGTCACCAAAAATTGCACTGTCAGGCCAAAATTTTCATTGTACATGTATACATGAGATTTCGTTGCATCTGTTACATAAATAGACCTGTAATTGTATTCATTTTGGTACTGGGTGTCAATTTTATAAATTTCAAGTGAAAGTTTGTTTTATGTATTCGAATTGTACAACACTAACATCATGTTCTCTTGGATAACAGTACTACAGGGGTTAAAGGGTTCTTATTTCTTTAGAGGGTTATAATAATAATAATAATATACATTATTCATATATGATTAATGCACCTTCCATGTGCCTTTAATGTATATGAGCGTTACGGGAAAACTATGAATCATATATGAACGCCGCTATTCGTCCATATAAGTTTCATGTATAATTAATGTATGTATCATTTATATGAACGGTGATATGATCAATATATGTTGTGCCGCTATTTATTACCATTCCTCAGATTGTAAGACCTTCAGGCGGATTAGAAAATTTCACCTAACTTTATTATCAAAGCATTTGATAAAATGAAGTGGAATGATTCAAATAAACATCGTAGAAACTAATTTGACTCGATCGGCACATCGCTCATACAAAACTTAACACCAAATAGACGTAGTTATAATACTTAACTCATTGTGCCACAACAGTTGACTGTAAAACAATGAATGATAGACGTAGAAACTTCTGTTCAGCTAAAGCTACATGCGAAAGATTATCAATGTCAGTTAGTCACATGATCATTCAGTCACCCCTCCTCCTTGTTCCTCGTCCTCAACGTTGACAATTTCATCATTCTCCTTTTCGTCTTCATTGCATGTATTTTTCTTTGATTTCTTCAACGCTGAAATGAAGAATTATGAGAAATGAAGAAAGTAATTAATTTCTGAAAAGCAGCAAGAAGAAGCTTTTTGTAGATTTTTTGGACAGTTATAAGCATCTAAGATGGAAACAATAATAATGTATGAGAAACAGTCAAAGAAAGATTTAGCTGTCTTGAAAATACACCTGACTCCTGAAATTTGCATATTAGTTTTACGACTATGCAACTGCTGTGATGTCAGGCGTACCATACATGGATGCATTCTGCACATCTCAAATGTAGGCTGCAAGTTGACCAAATGATGTCAGTAGATGCATTTGACGCCGGCGAAAATAAGTTTAATCAGAAATTAAATGAAAGTAGTATAACAAGCATGTGACTTGAAAAATGAGGAATCAACCAAGTCCGCTTTCATGTTTGTTGCCAATCGTTAAAGATAAGTATCCATAATTTAGGAAGTATATTGAACATGTCATTATACTTCATTCTGCATCTCAGGAGATTTGTACGCCGTGAAACTGAGAGCGTTTGTAGTAACGAAGAATACGCAAGAAGATATTTTCATCATATATATATAACTTTAAACAATAATATATAAACGCAATATCCGGTAAAATATGAATGAACAAACAAATCTCAAAATCCTGAAAAACCTTTTAACTTTAATATTAGCACCAGCGATTCCTATTATTCTTCAGGTGCTTGTTACATAACGTGAATCGGATTACATAAGATGATGAAAGTTCAATGTTCAAAAAAAATACGTACATATAAATTCAAGATATCATAGTTTGTTTAGTTTAGGAGAAAATACACCAATAAAATATATTTCTATTAAATAATTAAAATATAATAATAAAGTAATAAATTTCTTTTAATAATAAAGTAATAAAAATATTCATTTGTTAACAATGCTAACGCACTCTTGAAAAGTGATCCTCAAACAAAATAGGCTTTTATCAACAAAGCATTCATTAATAGCCGAAGACAACCTAACAATCTTCAAAGAATTCTTTGCAAATCAAAATTCAACGAAACACAACAAGAACACTTTGCTAAAAAATGCCTAGACCCTAGATGCGGAACTTGTGACTTTCTGAAAGAAGCTTCAAATTATGAATTAAATGGTAAATTACTTAAAATTAAACATAACATTACATGCTCGACACAGAATGCAATTTACGTTATAATGCAACGGATACTTTAATTATTACATTGCTGAGACAGGAAATACTTTTAATTATAGAAAACTTAAACTTTGTGAACATATTGACATCTGTGGACAAAGAACATTTGCCATCTTTCCATTTTATAAAATGCATAAGAATGATACCATAGCCCGCAAATGCAAAGAAAGATATTTTATTCATGTATTTTGCATTTCAAATATTGAACTTTTATCATCTGTCATCCGATTCACTTTATGTAACAAGCACTTGAAGAATACTAGAAAGCGCTCGTGCTAAAGTTAGAGGTTTTTATGAATCTTGAGATTTGTTAATTCATTTATATATATACATGTAAATTAACATCGGACTCTTAAAAGAGACAATCGAGTATATAGTCCAGAAATAAGACCTTCTTTATTGACCGTGTCATTCTTTTTTTAAAACCAATTCATTTTGTCAATGGCGAAAATTATTATTAATATATATATGTACCAGCTCGCCTGGGCATAGAATATAAAGATGTCCTTAGACTTGAACAATTTAAGCACTACATTCCTTGGCAGCCTGAGACGGTTTTTTTACACCCTACAAGGGCTCATCAGTACGGCTCGGATATCTCGTATCTATAATATATAAACCAATAATTAATACGCAACATTCGATAACCTACATTCCGCATATAGCACTTATATTATACAAGTATAACAGTCACCCCTGAACTTACCATTCCTCGCATCCACGCATTTTTGATTCACTATGATATTGAATTCTCCGGGCATCATCTTCATGTACTCTTTCGCCAGCTTTTGTATTTGACCAAGTTTCTCGGTGTCCAACGCGCCATAGCTCCCCTGATCCTTTGCCGAGCAGTTGGCTAAATCTTCTTTCGTAAATAGTTTGGAGATAGCTTGTCGTACAATTTTCGATTTCGTGGAATTACCACAGGATCTAAAGATTTCGGTTACGTCGTCATCGTCATCTGTATGGGGTCTCCCTGGCTCGACTTGACGTTTGACTTCTACAGGAATATTTTCTAATCGATCTATCGCTTTTTCTAAGCGCTTGAGAGACTCGTGCAGCTCGAGGCTGCTATTGATCTTCATTTCCATCTTGCGATTCTCTGATAATAGCATCTCTGAAATATCAAGGATAGAACAATGGATGTACTTAAACTGTAATAAAATGTAAGTAGTTTTGTAAAATAACCGATACTTGTTAAGACTTGTATAGCAATGCACATCAGCTGTCGACAAAATTTTATAAATATCAATCTTTCATCGCATGCGAATTTGAATTTTTCCTTTTTAGCCGAAGCTTTATTCTGTTTAAAAAGAAGAAGAAATACAGACGGGTCTATATCCCGGTCAGACGGTCAGGGACCCGTCTGTATTTCTTCTTTTTAAACAAAAAAAACTTCGGCTAAAAAGGAAATGGAGTGTTATTTTTAATTTCTAATTTATCAATATTTTCTTTTAACTGGCATTACGAAATGACAAGAAATCTATAGCAACGCCATCATAATATTTTAATCGGATATTTGATAAGCATAATAGAAAATATGTTTCAGGTAGGCGATACCATGGATTTACATGCGGTGTGATGATCTTCAAAATTGTCGGCATACTTCTATGTATTGTGGCCTTACATTAAAGGTTGTGACGTAATCAATCTTTTTGAAATTTATTTTCTTTAATTAAGAAAGATTTTGAGTTGGAAAAAGTCAGGCTTAATTGATCTTATATTTATAATTTATTGAGTACAAAACTTTTCGACTACCATCCAGTAATCATCTTCAGAATTACCTGAAGATGATTACTGGATGGTAGACGAAAAATGGGCATCTTCCAATCCCTTAATTAAGACTTATTGACTTTCAATGAATTTGAAACTTGTTTTAGGCCTACCTGAAATATAGGCCTACGGTTTTCCTCATATTTGTTGATAGAGATGAACATGAACACGCATAGTCAAATTTTGAACACGGATCTTCGTGATGACAACTGAATAATATAATGCTGTAATTAGAGACCTATGAAGCTTTCAATTCGAGAAAAATTCGTATCGGTTCGGCTAGTTAAAAATGATTCTTTTCTTGTTATTGATAACCCTTTCTTCGTTCGAGACTATCTTCACACCATTGAACAGGATTATTTCATACCTAATCCACATCAGCGTGGGATTCTACCAGCTGCGACCTTTGTTTGCGATTCATATGTCTTGCGATCTTCCCAGTATAATACTAATAAAGATTTTTGATATTGGAGTACGTTTTTCTAATATGAGGGGGGATCCTTTCGATGGATGTCCTCCGAGATTTCACCAGATGATATCCCGGTATATTATATATATACACAGTACATATATTGTAATTCGTTTTATAAATTATATCCATATCTATTCATTCATTGATATGTCATTAATGCAATGAACATAGGCCTAATCATCAAAGTATGTTCAACCGAGGTATCATGAGAACAGTAGTAGCGACTCAAGAGTGCTTACAAGACAGTACGAAATGATATTTCGTCTACTTACCATGTTCACCTTCCAACTCTTTGATCCTTCTTTTCAGAGGGCGAATTGAGGCTTCATCCTGATTCGGTTTGGTGGATTTATAAGTCTCCAATGCTCTTTCTGCTTTTTCTTTGTCGCCAAACACTCCTTTTACAATTCCGCTCCACTCTTTCTTGCTTTTCCCCCACTTGAATTTAACTGAATTATTTCGGGACGCTTCCCCTTGAGTAATTGATGTTGAATTGAGGGTTACCAAGGAGTTGTCGGAATCGCAACATGCGACCAAGAAAGACATATTAGAAAGAAAGGACTCTTCACTTCTCACTGTGCACAATTCGAAAGTCCACTTAGATGGCAAGGCGTAATACTCGATGTTACAATCTATATCGCTTGAACAGCGCAGCTGCCTGCAGGCGGAAACAATAGAGCGACTATGATTGGTTAATTACCTGCAGACACACTTCCCAGCACTATCTGACTGTCGACTGTCCTACTACTCAGCGGCACAGATAGGATTTTATAAACTATACACTGTAAGCCAACACCTCGTAAAATCGAAGAAGCCTGCATCCTAAAGCTCCAAACACTAGAATTTTAGGAGGTTGCGTGAAATAGAATGTTGACATACTAAAGAGAACAATAACCCTAGTGCGCTAGCCTCCTAAAACGCTTTGCTTTAGGATTTTTTATTAGTTACGAATAGTGTCTTGCTTAAGTGTGTGATTTAGGAGGTGCTGGTTTAGAGTCTAGGTTTCCAATTTCATAAAAAAGGCGTAAAATTTAAAAATACATTTCGTCACACAGCAACATTTTATTCCAAAAGTAAATTAATTTTTTGATGTAATAGATCACTAATGGAATTAGAAGATCACATAATATTCTATATGTACCGTCCTACTAACCAAGCGAAATGTAATAATTTTACATATTCAATTCTATTTCAAGACGGCGTCGATTTATCTAAGCAAATTTGTTCATGATTTCGTCAATGTTGATTTGGACATCTTGGTAAGTGTTTAGGAGAGCAAAGCCCGTCAGCCTGGATTGACCTGTTGACGCACGAAGAATGGTCTTCAATCGCTTCAAAAGGCTGAAGGATCGTTCCGCAGAACAAGAAGTAACCCGCAATACCACAAAATGTTGCAGGATTTTCTTTATTTGTGGAAATTGTATATCTGAGCATTGCTTAATTGTCTGAAGAATGTTGTCTGCTAATGCTTTACCGTACTGACCACAATACTTGTGCTTTAGTATAGACTAGATCTGTAAATAGATATTTTCACGATAAATATGGATAAGTTTCAAGTCATATAATCTTGATCAATCACAATCTGTCCTTGATCATCATAGCACGTCGCCAAAAAAAATTCTCTACGCAACTCGTGCATAAGATTGCTTCATCATAGCATTACAACTCGTTAGATTTAAATAGCTCTCACCTTACGGGTTCGGGCTTTTAAGATATCTAACTCGTGGAATGCTATAAAGAATGCTATAAAATAACTATTAATTTTTTCAAATTAATTATCTATTGAAGATGCCCAAATAGGTACTGAAAAGGCATTAGTAGGCATACCTGAAAAAGGCGCCGCGATAGCGCTGGGTTTCCGGATACCTTGGAACCCCCCCCCCCCCCCCAATATCTCCGCCACTGCTACTCATACAGTCTTAGCGATGTTACACGTCAATGACAATCGATGAATCATTATTGTAAATGAAAACGCAGTTCGGCCAGGTTTTTTGTGTGAAGTTTCGAGTTTCAACGACTACATTAGCAAACGACTTTCAACATGGATAAAAGTGTCGGTGATGATGATAGTGACAGACCAACTCATTGCGAAAGACAGCGCGGATACCGTCACAGGAAACGCCGATTTCAAGCATTCATGACATCGAACAATGACGATCTTTCACCAACTAGTTGGCCTACGTCTTATGTTGACTCAATCAATGATTCATTCGCTGCGAATTCATCAGATGACGAAATCTTTCCGACAACTGAAACAGATCATCCAATGACAAGTGTAAATAGGGATTATTTATATTCTGATTTTGAAGGGAGTAACTCTGATACCGAATACTCCACTGACAATTGCCTAGATTTACCCATTCATCAATGACTGTTCGCAAATTTGTACTGGACAATTTGACACTTCTACGAAAATTTCATTTACCTATTATAGTACTCAATGATTTACTGAAACTGTTCCAATCTGTGACACCCGAGGAAAATCGTATTCCGTCGAACCGTCACGAATTTGATAAATGTCGTCGATCCCTTATTTCCAAACAATTGTATACGAGGACTCATCCATACTGTTCAAATTGCAAGTCTTCGATCACCGACAGTGATTTATGTGAAGAATGCAACAATTCAAGTGTAAATCATTTCGTCGAATTTGATATCGAGACTCAGATTCAAGGCATCTTAAATAATAAAATGCATCTTCTTGAACGTAGCTGTGGTGAGTTGTATGATAAAATAACTAACAATTTGGAGAGCACTAATTTCATCACGCTATCTTTTAATATCGACTCGGCTCCCGCAACGACTACATCTCGAAAGAGTTTCACGCCTGTTTTGTTAATCATCAACGAGCTGCTACCAAAAGAACGCTTTAATAACATAGTTACATCGGCTCTGTGGTATGGTGACAAATGCAAGACAAAATCTTTGTTCGACAAATTGATTCCATCTTGGAAAAAGCTAGAAAATACTGGAATTCGATTGAGATATAACGGTTCTGATTACCGCTATGAGGTGCGATTTATTTTTGCCTCCGTCGATGCTCCCATGAGAGCAGAACTTCAATTGATTTCACAATTTAATGGCTATTACGGTTGCGGATTATGTGAACATCCTGACAAGAGACTGAATAAGAAAATGATTTACCCAATGCTTACACAATCTCCACCGTTGAGGAATTCGTATGACATTATATCTATGAGAGGCTCATTACATGATGGCCAGCGTTTAAAAGGTGTGTACGGAATAAGTTTATTTTCGGAATTGAAAGATTTCGATATCATCCTATCATTTCCTCCGGATTATCTTCACTCTGTTCTCCTGGGAATTGTGAGAAAATTACTGAAACTCTGGACGGAGACAAAGCATCACGGTCATCCTTGGTACCTCGGTCCATCGACTATGAAAGAAATAAATCATCTTCTTACGTCGTGTTGTTATCCAACCAATGATATTCGCCGCATACCAAGAGACTTCACTGAACTTCCATATTGAAGAGGTAGTGAATTTTGTAACTTTCTTTTATATTGGGGTCCAATTTGTTTAAGAAATTATTTGGCTCCAGATTTTTACAACCAACTTCTACTTCTCTCATCCGCAGTTTTCAAACTGTTACGCGTGAATATCACTAGTGAAGAGTTGAGGAAATCATCCAGAGAATTAACACTCTTCAGTTGTTATACTGAAACTTGGTATGGCATGGAACATACTACTTACAACAATCACCAAATTTTACATCTCTCATCTTCTGTTAAATTTTGGGGGCCTTTGTGGGTTTGGTCGACCAGACATTTTGAATCCCATTTATATAGCATCAAATCATCGCTTCACGGAAGTCAGAGGTCAATATCCCAATTTATAAGGATCTTGGAAGAAAACTTCATTTTAAGAGACGAACAAATTTCGTGGAAGCATCGATTTTCGAAATCATTCCAAATTTAATCAGGAACTCTTTGTATTGGAAAGTTACACCTTACTGACATTGGACAGTATTCAGTACTTTTCGGTTTAGATTCTATTTCGTGTGCACATTCGTTTTCCAAATGTCTTTCGAATGATACTCTATTTTGTACGAAGTCCTATGATGGTAATCATAAGCGAAATTCTCATTGCGCTCTTTTACGAGCTGATTATCATCTGTGATATAAAGAAATTTGATTCTTTCTTATAATAGTTGCGAACGTTCGCCATGTCGTTCTCACAGTGAGGTATTTGTCGAGGTAGACATTGTGAAAAACCTCTCTCAGCTCAAATTTCTCGACGAATCTTCCCTTATTTTTGATGACGATATGGAATATATTCCGCACCTCTTTTACTTGCAGAATCCTGTTTATGAAACAGGTTTTGTGCCTATTGAAAAACTGGATAGTTTGGTTGTTAAATTTGACATTCATGGAACAATTTTTATGGGACTGCAGCCCAATTCTATTGAACGCAATTTATGATTATTCACAAAATCATTTTTTGATCTATGAGTCGTATATATGTTTAGTAGATTAAGCATATATGTAATTTTAATACTTATATTTTTATCATATGATTCATATACGTTACATGTATGCTCTTTACATGAAATGAGCAAATTTTTTCATACGGGATGAGACAAGGTTATCTCAAAATGACCGCTTACAGGTAACCTTCGGGGAGCCAAGTGATAGATGAAGTTATTCGGTTTCAAGATATCTGAAAACCTTCGAAGAGCGTTTGTTTGTAAAGCAAAGTGATGAATATTGAATGAATATAATGAGAGGTTTGTCTGCAATAAATCTCAATGCGTAATCCGTCTATTGCTGAATAAAGATAGTAGCATGCATTGTCATAAGGGAAAAGTAGAATATGGCATTGAAAAAATGTTTTAGGAGGTGAGAGGCTAGCCTTCTAAAAGGCGCATGCTTTAGGATTTTTTTATTAGTTACGAATAGTGTCTTGCTTTAGGAAGTGATTCAGCTCGCTTTAGGAGGTGCTGGTTTACAGTATATGGAAAGAAATAGCTACCATTTTCATGTACACCTAAACGGGCTAAATGGGCATCTGAAAGGCATCTGAAATCCGGGCGTTTTTTTGTTATACTAGGGCACCATTTGGTGCCCTAGCCCAATCATATGTCGCCCACTAGGGTACCAGAAATTATCGAAATTATTCCACATTTTAGCACAATTTCATTCAAAAGATACAGCCATGTGCTATATTAATGGAATCGACATTGAACAAATTTGGTCAAATGGTTAACATTTTTAATGGATAGCTTTTGCCGGCAATTTTGAAAGGTGCATCACTTTTAAGCATTGAATGTATGTAGCTAATTCTATTACATATAAAACAGCAGAAATTCAATGTGTTGGGGCGGGTACAAATATCAAGAGCTGCTACGGAGAGTTGCTTGCTTAAATGAATTATTATGGTTCCCTTGTAAAATTCTGCAATTTTGTATTTTATTCAGGGATAAGGAAGGGAAAGTATTTGCTTTATCATAATTATACTCAAGCTTCCATCGTAGACATCAATATTTCTTGAATAATACATTTGGGCGGATCGTTCTGTCAAACTCAGTTATCTCTTCTTGTACTCTGTTGAATTCCTATTCGGGTGTGGCGTAAATTTACAGTCTCTAGACAAAGGCTATCTTTATCTAAATCATACAATAGTAATTGAATATACTTCATAATATGAAAAACGGTTCGATTTATGTCAGCATATCATCATCACTTACAAAATCTTCATTTCTTTCATTGGAAGGATTGCTTCTATTGTATCGCTATCTCTATAGAATCTGTTTCACCTGTCAATATGTGGAAGCTTTTTTCACTCTCCAATTGAAACTACCTTCCTTTCGTAACCGTGAAGGGAATGGCTTGATATATCGACTGTTGTTTCTTATTCATCCGTCTCCCACACAATGCAAGAAACCCAAACCTTCATACGCCAACAATTCTTACCAATTGTTTAACACGCCTTGTGTCTTATGTAATCACGAAAATTGGCATGCCAGTTTGAATCGAGCCCTGGAAGTGGTTCATTATGAGTCATCGTCACAAAGCTAGTGAATAAGCATTGATTATCAGTCATCATGCATCAATCACTGGTGATGAATACAACTAATAAACATCAATCATTAATTGTTGCACGGTAGCGGTTTAAGAAACAAACAGCCCAGAGCGTGTTCTAATTCACTTTTCACCCACAGTTGTGAGGCTGACATGTATGACAAGTGCGACTTCTATGTAAGTGTGATGCACCACATTGAGACGATTTCTGTGTAGTTGCAGAAACTATTACTTAACAATTCAGCAAGTAGATCCACAGATGAATGAGTTTCAAACATTGAGGTCTTTGAGAAACAGCAGAAGAGAACTTTCTTCGACCAAATATATTTATAAGGTAAATGAATTAAATGAAATAAATAAATTCACAATATTTCGCCTTAGGCTTCCTCTGGTGAAAAGTCAATTTACGACTGAATGTTGGACATTTATTGCAGGTCTTCGGGAATGAATTTTTCTCTCTTCTAATCTTCGTCGAACGAAAACATTGTCAAGCTCCCTCCCGCGATGAATAATGGTCCATCTAACCAAGTCGAAAGAGGGATCGGTTACATGCGTTAGCAGATGTCTATGTACCAGTGATGATTCCGTCGTTATGTGTTCTTTCAATCTAGTTCTCATTGTTTGTGAAGTCTCTCCAATGTATGATTTCAAGCACACAGTACACACGATTTCGTAGACGCAGAACTTAGTCATGCAGATCTCACCTTTCATAGATATCGGCCAGATTTGACAGCCGTTGTAGACGCATTGACGTGTACCGGTCGGTCTCAGACATAGAAATAGATTGTTTATCTGAAGTAGACTAGAATGGAAATTGACTCAAGGTCGCGGCACATTCGGGGGAACTAAGTTGGGGCATGAAGAGCCAATTAAAAGCTTAGATTTACACATGTGACTGATTCTAATCCAATGATACAGCCGTTGACAAGTGTATCTAAGGGGAAATGCGTGTGATTTATGTGCCACTATTGTGCATTGCATGAAGCCTAACTTCCATTCTAGAGGTTTTATTGTTGTCGATTTCTATGGTCTCAGAAGAGAGGTCAAATTCCGTCAAGTGAAAGACACTCAAATATATTGATCAAGACCAGTTGTTCTGAGAGCGCGTTTAACCTCTTTGACACAGGTTTCGCTTGTAAAAGGAAACGAAAAGAAGAGCTTGCTGTTACCATGATGCCTCCTCTTTCACCAGAGGAAGCCTAAGGCGAAATATTGTGAATTTATTTATTTCATTTAATTCATTTACCTTATAAATATATTCGGTCGAAGAAAGTTCTCTTCTGCTGTTTCTCAATTTTTCCGATCATGGTGGATCATTTCGAATAGAGGTCTTTAACTTTTTTCCCTGATAAACAACGGTAAGATGAACATTTCAATGATTAGAAGATTCGTCTGAACTGCTGATATCCAAGCAGAAAAGTTCTTGGATTGCGATGTCTAAAGAGAAAACACTTGAAGGCGTGCTCAAGTTGATCATTTCATGTCATGGAAGTCCATTCTCTCCATCGCAGAAATAGCAACTGAAGTTAATCATAAAGTTAGCTACAAAAAGGATAGAAAACACAACAGAGAGAAAGAGAACATTCGGCTAAGTTGCAGCAATCTTGGGTAGAGATTAAGCGTTATGAGCACAGAATTAGATTGTTTAATCGTATCACTTTGCTAGAAGTGCAAACTGATTCAAACAGATGGCACATGCAGGAACTTAATAAGTGGGCAAAAAGAAATTTTTAATACCTTACAGAGATAGGAAAAATAGTCGTGCGTCGCTTGCGGATTGCTCTGAATTCCTTCAAAATGCTCCGATCGCCACGATTCCTTCAGATTCGAAGAATTCAGATCATTGCGCAAAAGTTTTCTTGATAATCTTGGGCCCTCCGATCATTTTAAAAAAAGTTAGCAGGGGCACGAAAAGACGTTCACAAGCTTCTCTGTAGAACTTGACATCGACTGTGTCTCTTGACTGTGTGATCCGGTTGATAAGTCACTGAAACTTTGCACAATTTGGCGTGTTTAATGTTGAACTGGCTGCTCATTGCTCGATTGCTATGGTATTATGTCAGCAGATTGTGCCATTTCATTAACGTTGCATGTTCCAATGCTTCCCTTCTAGTCAAGCAGAAGAAGAGACGACCTGTCTAATTCTGTGGTTATAAGTCTATGACAAACTGATAGTTTGGAAACGCTTTCAGAAATCGTTGGTCACGTGGTCCGATATCTATTCATACAACTAATGCATCGAGGATCTGATGTCAGTTTGGCAGAACATCACTCTCGTTTGAACTCGCGCTTCGCGCTCGTGTAGTTGCTCGAGTATAAAGCTTTAATCACCAGGGTCGACCGCACTGAAACAGTGTTAGGCTAACAAAGCTCTCACATTAAGATTCATCCATTGGAATTACCTTATCTATCACTAACAACTCAGAAGATTCTGAACCTTTTTGTATTCCTGATATTCAATTCGTCAGTGGGCATAAAATTCTTGGTGTTATTTGGTCAAATGATTTATCATAGAAGAGCTATTCTGACTATGCTACACGTTTGTTTTCTCAAAGACTTCCTTGCGTAAGAGTTTCAAGATCCTCAGTATAAATGAGCTAATTACTGTCTATAAAGGAACTTTGCGACCAATTTTATACTGTTCTACACTGTTTATTTGTGTACAATCAGTGATCGCCGAAAATCTTGATAAACAACAGCGACGCGCACACAGAATGAATTGCAGAATTGACTGCTTATCAAATTGTCTTGAATCATTGAGTGATAGAAAAAAGAAAAGTGCCCTTTCACGACAAGGAAAATGCACTTCAGTGCACGATCGACCACTGCATCCATTTCCACCACCAAGAAGCATGCATTCCGGTCGTTTCATCTTTCCTCACTGCTGTACTTCGCGTCGAAAGTCATCTTTCAATATGTTTATGACTTTGCAAAAATATGGACTTCACTTCGTGTTGCGTTTATGCAGTTTCCTTTTTTGCATGCATATCTTTACGTGATGGATAATGCATAGATCTGAGGTCATTATTTGCCTAAATTACCGAGAGTCGAACGCTCGGGGTCATTATGACAAATAATGACCGAAGAAATCCGACTAATAATGAAAACCAAATAATTTCAAACCAGGAAAATAATTACCTGTTTCGTGGAACTTATTAACCTGTGGACATTGAAAGCTTTGCAAAATCGTGCATTTTTTGATATATTCATGCTTGTCCTGTATTGTGCGTAATTGAGCTATGGTACAATGTGAAAAAGGGAAAGCAACAATGTATCCCGTGATGATGATTTCTCCATCTACATGTATGCATGTGAAAGACATTTTTGAAATCTCAGTCAGCGTGTGTTCATAGCATTGCTGTCCAGTTCACTTCAATTACGCGCCCTCAAATGTCCTACATTGTTGCCCTCAAAAATCCATGTTAATGTTATATTGTTATCATGATCCTTGTTACGGCATTAGTTAATATTGTCACATTTCTATGTGAAGCTGACCATCGATTTTTCATCTTATGATATCTTGATGCTATGGTCCATTAAGGGTCATAGAAGTCTATGCTATGGTAAAGACTTTGAAGATTCTATGGTGTGTTTTATAACTGCTACGTGCTATGTTCTGTAAATGTAGTATCTAGTGATGCTGTATGTCTATGATGCATGTCACGAAATTCAAATTTTCCATGAAGTATTACACAGCTTTATGAGCCTCGATCGAGGAAGTTTTGATTTGTCTCGTAGTTTGGACGAAGGTCAACTAAATTTGTTGACCGGATATAGTCATTGCACGGGGAAGAATTTCGCAAGTCATTAGACATCCCGCTGCACTGGTCGTCTCCGCATCAACCAATAATTGTTACATTCTTCGAGATAGATAATAGATGTAAAATAGATAGCTAAAAATTAAATGCACGATAGCAAATCTCTCAACATGATTATCAAAAGTAATACTGCGTGGTGAGTGCTTTAAGATATGTGAGACAAAATGGAGACCTGAAAGGTTGAAATTTCTTCATTTGCCATTGCTCACAGAAATGTTTTAGTGCATTTTCAAATACGAATGATGCATGTAGGCCTACTGTGAAGACTTATTTCCAGTCAGATTGACTACATGTAGGTACCGTTATAGGGCGAATAGTATGTTAAAATAGTAATAGATACAAGCATAAGACATGCACTTTTTATCTTGTTTTGGTTGGTGAAATTTATTTTTGTAGAGAAGCATCTGCATTAGGCCTATCATTTTGGTATTAGGATTCATGTATCGAAATCTTTTCTGGGCCGAAGCAATTGAGAACTTGTACCCATAAGAAAGGCATATGATCTTTAATAATAAGGAAGCTAGCTTTCTTACTCGAAATACAAGTTTGCAGGATGCTCTGATATCATGGATTGTAGACCTATCTTAAGTGCCTTTTGCTTTAAGATGACAAATGACTACATAAGAGTAGTAAGGTCCAATGGAGATGCTGAGACATGATGTAGTTCTACTTTGAAAGTCACCTTACTGATTGCTGTTTGCGATGCCTTGCTGGTTGAATGATACCGAAAAGTTACTTTAACTTTCAAAGACCTCAGTGGGGTCCTGTGGACCCCGGGACCATGTTTTTTCTATTTTGCTTTTTGTGCTGAGGAATTGTCAACCGCTCATGCCCATGTACAATCCTCATTTTTGACAGTGCATCTTCATGTGTCATTTCATTTCAATTGAACTGGTGAAAGTACGTTAGATAGGCCAGGGGGTTTACTAGACCCCCTTCAGGTGTGAGAGGGTGTAGAAATTCACATAAAATTGTCGATATCACATGAAAAATGAGTTCGTGCAGGTCCATGATGGTGCAGAATGAGTAAAATTCATTTATTCAATGTTTACATCATGCTCGTGCATGTGCTTTATGTTAGAAAATCGCAAAATGTGAATATTATCGCGCATGTGCGTGCATGACTGTTTGGTCTACATGAACAATGCAGCACAAATCAATGATCAAAATGAAAGTTGCTATTATATTCATAGTTCAACACTAAAGACAGACTACTCGCAAAGTGGTCACAACAGTAGCTGATGAGTTTCAGATCTCCACAGGTGTTTTGAAAATCTTAGAATGCAGCAATTATCACTCAGGTTAGGCTTATTTCCGATTGGTATGGATAAATTTGAAACAATGGCCACA
Source organism: Prostheceraeus crozeri (assembly GCA_907163375.1). Classification (NCBI taxonomy): domain Eukaryota; kingdom Metazoa; phylum Platyhelminthes; order Polycladida; family Euryleptidae; genus Prostheceraeus; species Prostheceraeus crozeri. Next base: position 115,091 of record CAJQUW010008358.1, read on the forward strand.
TGTAAAGCTTGTGCTGCATGTATTAAATCAATTTCATTAAAATCAATTTCATGTATCTGAGGCTACATGGCGACAGCAAACATCGCAAAACCGACTCTTGGTACAACTGATACTGTGTTGAATGTCGTTGAATTACAAAAACACCACATTTTCGCATGTGTTTACTGAGAAGGCTGAAAGACACTCAAAGGATTAGTTATATCAACTTGCTACACGCAAACATCATTGCTTTACTCAAAATGAATTTTTTTAATTATATGATATCGATTTGAGAAGGTGAACTAAGAATTTGTAAAAGAGGTCCAGTGTGAAAAAGCTCAGGTCTCTGACGGTTAAAGCAGGGATGCGGAGTCCTATCATTTCCTCCGACTCCGGGTGTTGATAGGATTCCGGCTCCGGGCGGCAAGTATATATAGTCTAGTTTTTTTAAAAAGAACTGGTAACCTACATCGATCATTAAAGGCTTACCTGAACCTATTTTTAGTGATCACTGATGTATCAATTATCAATCATTTTCGATGAAAGTTTATCAAATGTCGCTTATAGTTGGATGGATGCGACTCGGCTCCACCATCATAAATAATTCGCCACTCAACTCGACGTAGATTAATATATTTTTGCTTCGGGTCTAGTTATAGGCCGGAGTCTGGAGTCCTATCATTTGATAGGACTCCGACTCCGATTCCATCAAAAATGATGGGACTCCGGGACTCCGACTCCGACTCCACATCCCTGGGTTAGAGGTGAATTCACAAGGTTCAATCGCAATTCTAGCACAGCTTTTGAAGCTGGATGCAAAAACAATATACTATCTGCATCGCTTTGAAGCCGTCGCAGAACCTCAATAATGATCTTACTCGTTCGAAAACGGCCATCTCCTTCAACATCCCCTGGTTCGGTCTATCACATCAAATGTGTACAACATAAAATCGGTTTCTCTTTTGTTGGTGAGACTTCCAGACCTTTGAAGAAGAGGAAAAAGGAACATTCTCGATTGATACGGGAATTGCATGTGGAAGAATCCGAATTGGCCAAGCACGCGGCGGTAAGTGGACATCGGATTGGGATTTCATGAATCTTCTTCTTTTTCTTCCTCCTGTTCCAGCTAGTTAGCCGGGTCGGGGGCCTGTGTCATGGTTCTCCAACGTCTTCTGTCGTAGGCATCTCACTCCTCGAGTCAAGCTAACGACAGAATCTAATAAAACTATTGGCAAGACGCTGCGTAAGAATTCGCTTTCTTTTCAGGGGCAGCTGCTACGTGTCCGAGAGACGTGCTCGTCAAAAAGATTCTTCTTTCTTTAGGGGATGATCATGGCATGACAGTGTCTGTTCAAATATCTCATTACACATTTGATCGCAAATATAAAAAAGGAGATTTAAATTCAAACTCAGGTCGTAAAATCTCATTTTTCAGGTATGGAGAGAGGTTACAGTAGACCGGACATGCACATGTGACAACAGAGCAGATAAATGCACACAATATGATAAAGTTGAATCACAATCAGTTCTTCGCAAAGTCAAATACACTTGTATATTCGTTTGAAAGCTTTCTTCATCAAGATGTCAATAAAGGAATTTCATGTCACAATTATCTGAGTTGCACTACTTTTTCCCTTTATACTCGAATGCTGTCTCAAGTTTTGACATTGCATTTGCATTTCAGCTCATCATCCACTTTGGATAAAAGGCACATTAAACAACGGCACGTTCATTCAATATCAACTTCCTTTTGATTGGATGCATAACTTCACAGTAGAATATGGAGATTCCAAACGGGTAAATTGCAACATTTTATGTCCTGCCGCAGTTTTACTGTTGTTGTCGAACGCTTGCGACCAGAGCTTCACTCGCTTTCACCACCTCTAGTAACGCTTCCCGAGGTCTAGAACAGAGACGAGTCATGATCACCTGAACAACCCATGTCATGAGTATGAACATGCACACCCGAAAACAACAGCAAACTGACTATCATACCCTCCGCACATTCCATAATGCTTTCCACCCCTTCTCCACTTCCGCACACCTCCTACACATCCCGACCCTTCTAATCCATCCTCTTCCGGTACCCTCACAGCTCCAGAGGGTGTCCCTTCCTCCCTGGCCCACTGGGTCTCCAAAAACCCGAGTGATCCCACCCCAGTACACAGACCGGCGCCGGGTCGTGTACACACTCCTTGTTCCATTCCCTCCTCTAGTCCTCTTCCAGCACCGTTCACTGTCCGAGCAAGGCACCTTCCCCTCTGCCGCTGCGTCCGCCCACTCATTCCGCACCAGACTACAGTGATCCGGAACCACAGGTGCTTCCCACACCACCGCAACTTCTTCCCCACCACGCTGATTCTGTCAGGCCCCTCGTCTATCCAACTAATTTCAGTCCCATGAAGAGCTGTCAGTGCCGACTGACTATTAGAAGTCACCTCCACTTCAACGCATTCCTCGCGGTACCCTCATTACCACTCCAGCATCAGACAGATCATCCTCAACTACAGTTCCACGTTCCATCCGCTCTCTCTCTCTCTCTCTCTCTCTCTCTCTCTTATCGATCCCCGCTACTTGCCTTAATGTCGGCGGTCACAATTGTGACGAGTTATTTATTCATTGATTATTATTGCCTTGACAACTGATGTGTGGTGGTGAGGGTTTGATCCTGCCAACTGACAGAGTCGCGTAAGTGGCTCGTAGCTCAGATGGTTAGAGCACAGGTCTAGTTAACCTTGGTCGTATGTTCGAATCCTACCAGCCGCACATCTTTTGCATGGCAATTTGATCTATCGTTTATCTAATTTCATTGTTGTTAATTGCATTCACGACATGGTTTAAGATGCTTTGGTGGACAATCGATCCCCGCTACTTGCCTTAATGTCGGCGGTCACAATTGTGACGTGTTATTTATTCATTGATTATTATTGCCTTGACAACTGATGTGTGGTGGTGAGGGTTTGATCCTGCCAACTGACAGAGTCGCGTAAGTGGCTCGTAGCTCAGATGGTTAGAGCACAGGTCTAGTTAACCTTGGTCGTAGGTTCGAATCCTACCAGCCGCACATCTTTTGCATGGCAATTTGATCTATCGTTTATCTAATTTCATTGTTGTTAATTGCATTCACGACATGGTTTAAGATGCTTTGGTGGACAATCGATCCCCGCTACTTGCCTTAATGTCGGCGGTCACAATTGTGACGTGTTATTTATTCATTGATTATTATTGCCTTGACAACTGATGTGTGGTGGTGAGGGTTTGATCCTGCCAACTGACAGAGTCGCGTAAGTGGCTCGTAGCTCAGATGGTTAGAGCACAGGTCTAGTTAACCTTGGTCGTAGGTTCGAATCCTACCAGCCGCACATCTTTTGCATGGCAATTTGATCTATCGTTTATCTAATTTCATTGTTGTTAATTGCATTCACGACATGGTTTAAGATGCTTTGGTGGACAATCGATCCCCGCTACTTGCCTTAATGTCGGCGGTCACAATTGTGACGTGTTATTTATTCATTGATTATTATTGCCTTGACAACTGATGTGTGGTGGTGAGGGTTTGATCCTGCCAACTGACAGAGTCGCGTAAGTGGCTCGTAGCTCAGATGGTTAGAGCACAGGTCTAGTTAACCTTGGTCGTAGGTTCGAATCCTACCAGCCGCACATCCTATGCATGGCAATTTGATCTATCGTTTATCTAATTTCATTGTTGTTAATTGCATTCACGACATGGTTTAAGATGCTTTGGTGGACAATCGATCCCCGCTACTTGCCTTAATGTCGGCGGTCACAATTGTGACGTGTTATTTATTCATTGATTATTATTGCCTTGACAACTGATGTGTGGTGGTGAGGGTTTGATCCTGCCAACTGACAGAGTCGCGTAAGTGGCTCGTAGCTCAGATGGTTAGAGCACAGGTCTAGTTAACCTTGGTCGTAGGTTCGAATCCTACCAGCCGCACATCTTTTGCATGGCAATTTGATCTATCGTTTATCTAATTTCATTGTTGTTAATTGCATTCACGACATGGTTTAAGATGCTTTGGTGGACAATCGATCCCCGCTACTTGCCTTAATGTCGGCGGTCACAATTGTGACGTGTTATTTATTCATTGATTAATATTGCCTTGACAACTGATGTGTGGTGGTGAGGGTTTGATCCTGCCAACTGACAGAGTCGCGTAAGTGGCTCGTAGCTCAGATGGTTAGAGCACAGGTCTAGTTAACCTTGGTCGTAGGTTCGAATCCTACCAGCCGCACATCTTTTGCATGGCAATTTGATCTATCGTTTATCTAATTTCATTGTTGTTAATTGCATTCACGACATGGTTTAAGATGCTTTGGTGGACAATCGATCCCCGCTACTTGCCTTAATGTCGGCGGTCACAATTGTGACGTGTTATTTATTCATTGATTATTATTGCCTTGACAACTGATGTGTGGTGGTGAGGGTTTGATCCTGCCAACTGACAGAGTCGCGTAAGTGGCTCGTAGCTCAGATGGTTAGAGCACAGGTCTAGTTAACCTTGGTCGTAGGTTCGAATCCTACCAGCCGCACATCTTTTGCATGGCAATTTGATCTATCGTTTATCTAATTTCATTGTTGTTAATTGCATTCACGACATGGTTTAAGATGCTTTGGTGGACAATCGATCCCCGCTACTTGCCTTAATGTCGGCGGTCACAATTGTGACGTGTTATTTATTCATTGATTATTATTGCCTTGACAACTGATGTGTGGTGGTGAGGGTTTGATCCTGCCAACTGACAGAGTCGCGTAAGTGGCTCGTAGCTCAGATGGTTAGAGCACAGGTCTAGTTAACCTTGGTCGTAGGTTCGAATCCTACCAGCCGCACATCTTTTGCATGGCAATTTGATCTATCGTTTATCTAATTTCATTGTTGTTAATTGCATTCACGACATGGTTTAAGATGCTTTGGTGGACAATCGATCCCCGCTACTTGCCTTAATGTCGGCGGTCACAATTGTGACGTGTTATTTATTCATTGATTATTATTGCCTTGACAACTGATGTGTGGTGGTGAGGGTTTGATCCTGCCAACTGACAGAGTCGCGTAAGTGGCTCGTAGCTCAGATGGTTAGAGCACAGGTCTAGTTAACCTTGGTCGTAGCTTCGAATCCTACCAGCCGCACATCTTTTGCATGGCAATTTGATCTATCGTTTATCTAATTTCATTGTTGTTAATTGCATTCACGACATGGTTTAAGATGCTTTGGTGGACAATCGATCCCCGCTACTTGCCTTAATGTCGGCGGTCACAATTGTGACGTGTTATTTATTCATTGATTATTATTGCCTTGACAACTGATGTGTGGTGGTGAGGGTTTGATCCTGCCAACTGACAGAGTCGCGTAAGTGGCTCGTAGCTCAGATGGTTAGAGCACAGGTCTAGTTAACCTTGGTCGTAGGTTCGAATCCTACCAGCCGCACATCTTTTGCATGGCAATTTGATCTATCGTTTATCTAATTTCATTGTTGTTAATTGCATTCACGAAATGGTTTAAGATGCTTTGGTGGACAATCGATCCCCGCTACTTGCCTTAATGTCGGCGGTCACAATTGTGACGTGTTATTTATTCATTGATTAATATTGCCTTGACAACTGATGTGTGGTGGTGAGGGTTTGATCCTGCCAACTGACAGAGTCGCGTAAGTGGCTCGTAGCTCAGATGGTTAGAGCACAGGTCTAGTTAACCTTGGTCGTAGGTTCGAATCCTACCAGCCGCACATCTTTTGCATGGCAATTTGATCTATCGTTTATCTAATTTCATTGTTGTTAATTGCATTCACGACATGGTTTAAGATGCTTTGGTGGACAATCGATCCCCGCTACTTGCCTTAATGTCGGCGGTCACAATTGTGACGTGTTATTTATTCATTGATTATTATTGCCTTGACAACTGATGTGTGGTGGTGAGGGTTTGATCCTGCCAACTGACAGAGTCGCGTAAGTGGCTCGTAGCTCAGATGGTTAGAGCACAGGTCTAGTTAACCTTGGTCGTAGGTTCGAATCCTACCAGCCGCACATCTTTTGCATGGCAATTTGATCTATCGTTTATCTAATTTCATTGTTGTTAATTGTATTCACGACATGGTTTAAGATGCTTTGGTGGACAATCGATCCCCGCTACTTGCCTTAATGTCGGCGGTCACAATTGTGACGTGTTATTTATTCATTGATTATTATTGCCTTGACAACTGATGTGTGGTGGTGAGGGTTTGATCCTGCCAACTGACAGAGTCGCGTAAGTGGCTCGTAGCTCAGATGGTTAGAGCACAGGTCTAGTTAACCTTGGTCGTAGGTTCGAATCCTACCAGCCGCACATCTTTTGCATGGCAATTTGATCTATCGTTTATCTAATTTCATTGTTGTTAATTGCATTCACGACATGGTTTAAGATGCTTTGGTGGACAATCGATCCCCGCTACTTGCCTTAATGTCGGCGGTCACAATTGTGACGTGTTATTTATTCATTGATTATTATTGCCTTGACAACTGATGTGTGGTGGTGAGGGTTTGATCCTGCCAACTGACAGAGTCGCGTAAGTGGCTCGTAGCTCAGATGGTTAGAGCACAGGTCTAGTTAACCTTGGTCGTAGGTTCGAATCCTACCAGCCGCACATCTTTTGCATGGCAATTTGATCTATCGTTTATCTAATTTCATTGTTGTTAATTGTATTCACGACATGGTTTAAGATGCTTTGGTGGACAATCGATCCCCGCTACTTGCCTTAATGTCGGCGGTCACAATTGTGACGTGTTATTTATTCATTGATTATTATTGCCTTGACAACTGATGTGTGGTGGTGAGGGTTTGATCCTGCCAACTGACAGAGTCGCGTAAGTGGCTCGTAGCTCAGATGGTTAGAGCACAGGTCTAGTTAACCTTGGTCGTAGGTTCGAATCCTACCAGCCGCACATCTTTTGCATGGCAATTTGATCTATCGTTTATCTAATTTCATTGTTGTTAATTGCATTCACGACATGGTTTAAGATGCTTTGGTGGACAATCGATCCCCGCTACTTGCCTTAATGTCGGCGGTCACAATTGTGACGTGTTATTTATTCATTGATTATTATTGCCTTGACAACTGATGTGTGGTGGTGAGGGTTTGATCCTGCCAACTGACAGAGTCGCGTAAGTGGCTCGTAGCTCAGATGGTTAGAGCACAGGTCTAGTTAACCTTGGTCGTAGGTTCGAATCCTACCAGCCGCACATCTTTTGCATGGCAATTTGATCTATCGTTTATCTAATTTCATTGTTGTTAATTGCATTCACGACATGGTTTAAGATGCTTTGGTGGACAATCGATCCCCGCTACTTGCCTTAATGTCGGCGGTCACAATTGTGACGTGTTATTTATTCATTGATTATTATTGCCTTGACAACTGATGTGTGGTGGTGATGGTTTGATCCTGCCAACTGACAGAGTCGCGTAAGTGGCTCGTAGCTCAGATGGTTAGAGCACAGGTCTAGTTAACCTTGGTCGTATGTTCGAATCCTACCAGCCGCACATCTTTTGCATGGCAATTTGATCTATCGTTTATCTAATTTCATTGTTGTTAATTGCATTCACGACATGGTTTAAGATGCTTTGGTGGACAATCGATCCCCGCTACTTGCCTTAATGTCGGCGGTCACAATTGTGACGTGTTATTTATTCATTGATTATTATTGCCTTGACAACTGATGTGTGGTAGTGAGGGTTTGATCCTGCCAACTGACAGAGTCGCGTAAGTGGCTCGTAGCTCAGATGGTTAGAGCACAGGTCTAGTTAACCTTGGTCGTAGGTTCGAATCCTACCAGCCGCACATCTTTTGCATGGCAATTTGATCTATCGTTTATCTAATTTCATTGTTGTTAATTGCATTCACGACATGGTTTAAGATGCTTTGGTGGACAATCGATCCCCGCTACTTGCCTTAATGTCGGCGGTCACAATTGTGACGTGTTATTTATTCATTGATTATTATTGCCTTGACAACTGATGTGTGGTGGTGAGGGTTTGATCCTGCCAACTGACAGAGTCGCGTAAGTGGCTCGTAGCTCAGATGGTTAGAGCACAGGTCTAGTTAACCTTGGTCGTAGGTTCGAATCCTACCAGCCGCACATCTTTTGCATGGCAATTTGATCTATCGTTTATCTAATTTCATTGTTGTTAATTGCATTCACGACATGGTTTAAGATGCTTTGGTGGACAATCGATCCCCGCTACTTGCCTTAATGTCGGCGGTCACAATTGTGACGTGTTATTTATTCATTGATTATTATTGCCTTGACAACTGATGTGTGGTGGTGAGGGTTTGATCCTGCCAACTGACAGAGTCGCGTAAGTGGCTCGTAGCTCAGATGGTTAGAGCACAGGTCTAGTTAACCTTGGTCGTAGGTTCGAATCCTACCAGCCGCACATCTTTTGCATGGCAATTTGATCTATCGTTTATCTAATTTCATTGTTGTTAATTGCATTCACGACATGGTTTAAGATGCTTTGGTGGACAATCGATCCCCGCTACTTGCCTTAATGTCGGCGGTCACAATTGTGACGTGTTATTTATTCATTGATTATTATTGCCTTGACAACTGATGTGTGGTGGTGATGGTTTGATCCTGCCAACTGACAGAGTCGCGTAAGTGGCTCGTAGCTCAGATGGTTAGAGCACAGGTCTAGTTAACCTTGGTCGTAGGTTCGAATCCTACCAGCCGCACATCTTTTGCATGGCAATTTGATCTATCGTTTATCTAATTTCATTGTTGTTAATTGCATTCACGACATGGTTTAAGATGCTTTGGTGGACAATCGATCCCCGCTACTTGCCTTAATGTCGGCGGTCACAATTGTGACGTGTTATTTATTCATTGATTATTATTGCCTTGACAACTGATGTGTGGTGGTGAGGGTTTGATCCTGCCAACTGACAGAGTCGCGTAAGTGGCTCGTAGCTCAGATGGTTAGAGCACAGGTCTAGTTAACCTTGGTCGTAGGTTCGAATCCTACCAGCCGCACATCTTTTGCATGGCAATTTGATCTATCGTTTATCTAATTTCATTGTTGTTAATTGCATTCACGACATGGTTTAAGATGCTTTGGTGGACAATCGATCCCCGCTACTTGCCTTAATGTCGGCGGTCACAATTGTGACGTGTTATTTATTCATTGATTATTATTGCCTTGACAACTGATGTGTGGTGGTGAGGGTTTGATCCTGCCAACTGACAGAGTCGCGTAAGTGGCTCGTAGCTCAGATGGTTAGAGCACAGGTCTAGTTAACCTTGGTCGTAGGTTCGAATCCTACCAGCCGCACATCTTTTGCATGGCAATTTGATCTATCGTTTATCTAATTTCATTGTTGTTAATTGCATTCACGACATGGTTTAAGATGCTTTGGTGGACAATCGATCCCCGCTACTTGCCTTAATGTCGGCGGTCACAATTGTGACGTGTTATTTATTCATTGATTATTATTGCCTTGACAACTGATGTGTGGTGGTGAGGGTTTGATCCTGCCAACTGACAGAGTCGCGTAAGTGGCTCGTAGCTCAGATGGTTAGAGCACAGGTCTAGTTAACCTTGGTCGTAGGTTCGAATCCTACCAGCCGCACATCTTTTGCATGGCAATTTGATCTATCGTTTATCTAATTTCATTGTTGTTAATTGCATTCACGACATGGTTTAAGATGCTTTGGTGGACAATCGATCCCCGCTACTTGCCTTAATGTCGGCGGTCACAATTGTGACGTGTTATTTATTCATTGATTATTATTGCCTTGACAACTGATGTGTGGTGGTGAGGGTTTGATCCTGCCAACTGACAGAGTCGCGTAAGTGGCTCGTAGCTCAGATGGTTAGAGCACAGGTCTAGTTAACCTTGGTCGTAGGTTCGAATCCTACCAGCCGCACATCTTTTGCATGGCAATTTGATCTATCGTTTATCTAATTTCATTGTTGTTAATTGCATTCACGACATGGTTTAAGATGCTTTGGTGGACAATCGATCCCCGCTACTTGCCTTAATGTCGGCGGTCACAATTGTGACGTGTTATTTATTCATTGATTATTATTGCCTTGACAACTGATGTGTGGTGGTGAGGGTTTGATCCTGCCAACTGACAGAGTCGCGTAAGTGGCTCGTAGCTCAGATGGTTAGAGCACAGGTCTAGTTAACCTTGGTCGTAGGTTCGAATCCTACCAGCCGCACATCTTTTGCATGGCAATTTGATCTACTGTTTATTTAATTTCATTGTTGTTAATTGCATTCACGACATGGCTTAAGATGCTTTGGTGGACAATCGATCCCCGCTACTTCCCTTAATGTCGGCGGTCACAATTGTGACGTGTTATTTATCCATTGATTATTATTGCCTTGACAACTGATGTGTGGTGGTGAGGGTTTGATCCTGCCAACTGACAGAGTCGCGTAAGTGGCTCGTAGCTCAGATGGTTAGAGCACAGGTCTAGTTAACCTTGGTCGTAGGTTCGAATCCTACCAGCCGCACATCTTTTGCATGGCAATTTGATCTATCGTTTATCTAATTTCATTGTTGTTAATTGCATTCACGACATGGTTTAAGATGCTTTGGTGGACAATCGATCCCCGCTACTTGCCTTAATGTCGGCGGTCACAATTGTGACGTGTTATTTATTCATTGATTATTATTGCCTTGACAACTGATGTGTGGTGGTGAGGGTTTGATCCTGCCAACTGACAGAGTCGCGTAAGTGGCTCGTAGCTCAGATGGTTAGAGCACAGGTCTAGTTAACCTTGGTCGTAGGTTCGAATCCTACCAGCCGCACATCTTTTGCATGGCAATTTGATCTATCGTTTATCTAATTTCATTGTTGTTAATTGCATTCACGACATGGTTTAAGATGCTTTGGTGGACAATCGATCCCCGCTACTTGCCTTAATGTCGGCGGTCACAATTGTGACGTGTTATTTATTCATTGATTATTATTGCCTTGACAACTGATGTGTGGTGGTGAGGGTTTGATCCTGCCAACTGACAGAGTCGCGTAAGTGGCTCGTAGCTCAGATGGTTAGAGCACAGGTCTAGTTAACCTTGGTCGTAGGTTCGAATCCTACCAGCCGCACATCTTTTGCATGGCAATTTGATCTATCGTTTATCTAATTTCATTGTTGTTAATTGCATTCACGACATGGTTTAAGATGCTTTGGTGGACAATCGATCCCCGCTACTTGCCTTAATGTCGGCGGTCACAATTGTGACGTGTTATTTATTCATTGATTATTATTGCCTTGACAACTGATGTGTGGTGGTGAGGGTTTGATCCTGCCAACTGACAGAGTCGCGTAAGTGGCTCGTAGCTCAGATGGTTAGAGCACAGGTCTAGTTAACCTTGGTCGTATGTTCGAATCCTACCAGCCGCACATCTTTTGCATGGCAATTTGATCTATCGTTTATCTAATTTCATTGTTGTTAATTGCATTCACGACATGGTTTAAGATGCTTTGGTGGACAATCGATCCCCGCTACTTGCCTTAATGTCGGCGGTCACAATTGTGACGTGTTATTTATTCATTGATTATTATTGCCTTGACAACTGATGTGTGGTGGTGAGGGTTTGATCCTGCCAACTGACAGAGTCGCGTAAGTGGCTCGTAGCTCAGATGGTTAGAGCACAGGTCTAGTTAACCTTGGTCGTAGGTTCGAATCCTACCAGCCGCACATCTTTTGCATGGCAATTTGATCTATCGTTTATCTAATTTCATTGTTGTTAATTGCATTCACGACATGGTTTAAGATGCTTTGGTGGACAATCGATCCCCGCTACTTCCCTTAATGTCGGCGGTCACAATTGTGACGTGTTATTTATTCATTGATTATTATTGCCTTGACAACTGATGTGTGGTAGTGAGGGTTTGATCCTGCCAACTGACAGAGTCGCGTAAGTGGCTCGTAGCTCAGATGGTTAGAGCACAGGTCTAGTTAACCTTGGTCGTAGGTTCGAATCCTACCAGCCGCACATCTTTTGCATGGCAATTTGATCTATCGTTTATCTAATTTCATTGTTGTTAATTGCATTCACGACATGGTTTAAGATGCTTTGGTGGACAATCGATCCCCGCTACTTGCCTTAATGTCGGCGGTCACAATTGTGACGTGTTATTTATTCATTGATTATTATTGCCTTGACAACTGATGTGTGGTAGTGAGGGTTTGATCCTGCCAACTGACAGAGTCGCGTAAGTGGCTCGTAGCTCAGATGGTTAGAGCACAGGTCTAGTTAACCTTGGTCGTAGGTTCGAATCCTACCAGCCGCACATCTTTTGCATGGCAATTTGATCTATCGTTTATCTAATTTCATTGTTGTTAATTGCATTCACGACATGGTTTAAGATGCTTTGGTGGACAATCGATCCCCGCTACTTGCCTTAATGTCGGCGGTCACAATTGTGACGTGTTATTTATTCATTGATTATTATTGCCTTGACAACTGATGTGTGGTGGTGAGGGTTTGATCCTGCCAACTGACAGAGTCGCGTAAGTGGCTCGTAGCTCAGATGGTTAGAGCACAGGTCTAGTTAACCTTGGTCGTATGTTCGAATCCTACCAGCCGCACATCTTTTGCATGGCAATTTGATCTATCGTTTATCTAATTTCATTGTTGTTAATTGCATTCACGACATGGTTTAAGATGCTTTGGTGGACAATCGATCCCCGCTACTTGCCTTAATGTCGGCGGTAACAATTGTGACGTGTTATTTATTCATTGATTATTATTGCCTTGACAACTGATGTGTGGTGGTGAGGGTTTGATCCTGCCAACTGACAGAGTCGCGTAAGTGGCTCGTAGCTCAGATGGTTAGAGCACAGGTCTAGTTAACCTTGGTCGTAGGTTCGAATCCTACCAGCCGCACATCTTTTGCATGGCAATTTGATCTATCGTTTATCTAATTTCATTGTTGTTAATTGCATTCACGACATGGTTTAAGATGCTTTGGTGGACAATCGATCCCCCCGCTACTTGCCTTAATGTCGGCGGTCACAATTGTGACGTGTTATTTATTCATTGATTATTATTGCCTTGACAACTGATGTGTGGTGGTGAGGGTTTGATCCTGCCAACTGACAGAGTCGCGTAAGTGGCTCGTAGCTCAGATGGTTAGAGCACAGGTCTAGTTAACCTTGGTCGTAGGTTCGAATCCTACCAGCCGCACATCTTTTGCATGGCAATTTGATCTATCGTTTATCTAATTTCATTGTTGTTAATTGCATTCACGACATGGTTTAAGATGCTTTGGTGGACAATCGATCCCCGCTACTTGCCTTAATGTCGGCGGTCACAATTGTGACGTGTTATTTATTCATTGATTATTATTGCCTTGACAACTGATGTGTGGTGGTGAGGGTTTGATCCTGCCAACTGACAGAGTCGCGTAAGTGGCTCGTAGCTCAGATGGTTAGAGCACAGGTCTAGTTAACCTTGGTCGTATGTTCGAATCCTACCAGCCGCACATCTTTTGCATGGCAATTTGATCTATCGTTTATCTAATTTCATTGTTGTTAATTGCATTCACGACATGGTTTAAGATGCTTTGGTGGACAATCGATCCCCGCTACTTGCCTTAATGTCGGCGGTCACAATTGTGACGTGTTATTTATTCATTGATTATTATTGCCTTGACAACTGATGTGTGGTGGTGAGGGTTTGATCCTGCCAACTGACAGAGTCGCGTAAGTGGCTCGTAGCTCAGATGGTTAGAGCACAGGTCTAGTTAACCTTGGTCGTATGTTCGAATCCTACCAGCCGCACATCTTTTGCATGGCAATTTGATCTATCGTTTATCTAATTTCATTGTTGTTAATTGCATTCACGACATGGTTTAAGATGCTTTGGTGGACAATCGATCCCCGCTACTTGCCTTAATGTCGGCGGTCACAATTGTGACGTGTTATTTATTCATTGATTATTATTGCCTTGACAACTGATGTGTGGTAGTGAGGGTTTGATCCTGCCAACTGACAGAGTCGCGTAAGTGGCTCGTAGCTCAGATGGTTAGAGCACAGGTCTAGTTAACCTTGGTCGTATGTTCGAATCCTACCAGCCGCACATCTTTTGCATGGCAATTTGATCTATCGTTTATCTAATTTCATTGTTGTTAATTGCATTCACGACATGGTTTAAGATGCTTTGGTGGACAATCGATCCCCGCTACTTGCCTTAATGTCGGCGGTAACAATTGTGACGTGTTATTTATCCATTGATTATTATTGCCTTGACAACTGATGTGTGGTGGTGAGGGTTTGATCCTGCCAACTGACAGAGTCGCGTAAGTGGCTCGTAGCTCAGATGGTTAGAGCACAGGTCTAGTTAACCTTGGTCGTAGGTTCGAATCCTACCAGCCGCACATCTTTTGCATGGCAATTTGATCTATCGTTTATCTAATTTCATTGTTGTTAATTGCATTCACGACATGGTTTAAGATGCTTTGGTGGACAATCGATCCCCGCTACTTGCCTTAATGTCGGCGGTCACAATTGTGACGTGTTATTTATTCATTGATTATTATTGCCTTGACAACTGATGTGTGGTAGTGAGGGTTTGATCCTGCCAACTGACAGAGTCGCGTAAGTGGCTCGTAGCTCAGATGGTTAGAGCACAGGTCTAGTTAACCTTGGTCGTATGTTCGAATCCTACCAGCCGCACATCTTTTGCATGGCAATTTGATCTATCGTTTATCTAATTTCATTGTTGTTAATTGCATTCACGACATGGTTTAAGATGCTTTGGTGGACAATCGATCCCCGCTACTTGCCTTAATGTCGGCGGTAACAATTGTGACGTGTTATTTATTCATTGATTATTATTGCCTTGACAACTGATGTGTGGTGGTGAGGGTTTGATCCTGCCAACTGACAGAGTCGCGTAAGTGGCTCGTAGCTCAGATGGTTAGAGCACAGGTCTAGTTAACCTTGGTCGTAGGTTCGAATCCTACCAGCCGCACATCTTTTGCATGGCAATTTGATCTATCGTTTATCTAATTTCATTGTTGTTAATTGCATTCACGACATGGTTTAAGATGCTTTGGTGGACAATCGATCCCCGCTACTTGCCTTAATGTCGGCGGTCACAATTGTGACGTGTTATTCATTCATTGATTATTATTGCCTTGACAACTGATGTGTGGTGGTGAGGGTTTGATCCTGCCAACTGACAGAGTCGCGTAAGTGGCTCGTAGCTCAGATGATTAGAGCACAGGTCTAGTTAACCTTGGTCGTAGGTTCGAATCCTACCAGCCGCACATCTTTTGCATGGCAATTTGATCTATCGTTTATCTAATTTCATTGTTGTTAATTGCATTCACGACATGGTTTAAGATGCTTTGGTGGACAATCGATCCCCGCTACTTGCCTTAATGTCGGCGGTCACAATTGTGACGTGTTATTTATTCATTGATTATTATTGCCTTGACAACTGATGTGTGGTGGTGAGGGTTTGATCCTGCCAACTGACAGAGTCGCGTAAGTGGCTCGTAGCTCAGATGGTTAGAGCACAGGTCTAGTTAACCTTGGTCGTAGGTTCGAATCCTACCAGCCGCACATCTTTTGCATGGCAATTTGATCTATCGTTTATCTAATTTCATTGTTGTTAATTGCATTCACGACATGGTTTAAGATGCTTTGGTGGACAATCGATCCGCGCTACTTGCCTTAATGTCGGCGGTCACAATTGTGACGTGTTATTTATTCATTGATTATTATTGCCTTGACAACTGATGTGTGGTGGTGAGGGTTTGATCCTGCCAACTGACAGAGTCGCGTAAGTGGCTCGTAGCTCAGATGGTTAGAGCACAGGTCTAGTTAACCTTGGTCGTAGGTTCGAATCCTACCAGCCGCACATCTTTTGCATGGCAATTTGATCTATC
>CAJQUW010008360.1:0-46128 GCA_907163375.1 Prostheceraeus crozeri
GAGGTTTCTTTTATGATTGGAGAGCCTGCTGGGCATGGCAATTGAGTCGTTTCAACATCGATCGACTCTTTTTTGATAGAGGTATGTTAGATATCTGAGACTTGGGAGTGAGTGAATCTTGGTATTTGTCGAATGTGTCGAGGATAGGCAAGGAAGTGTCGAGAGGAGCCTTGGAGGTGGAACAGCATAGAAGGAAGTTTCTTTTTTGATTCGGGAGCTGCTGGGCATGCAATTGAGTCGTTTCAACATCGATCGACTCTTTTTTGATAGAGGTATGTTAGATATCTCAGACTTGGGAGTGAGTGAATCTTGGTATTTGTCGAATGTGTCGAGGACAGGCAAGGAAGTGTCGAGAGGGGCCTGAGAAGAGTGTAATTGAGTCGTTTCATCATCGATCGACTCTTTTTTGATAGAGGTATGTTAGATATCTGAGACTTGGTAGTGAGTGAATCTTGGTATTTGTCGAATGTGTCGAGGGTAGGCAAGGAAGTGTCGACAGCGGCCTGGGAAGTGGAACAGCATAGATGGGGGTATGATTTATGATTGGAGAGCAGTTGGTCATGTAATTGAGTCGCTTCAACATCGATTCGACACTTTTTTGATAGAGGTATGTTAGATATCTGAGACTTGGTAGTGAGTGAATCTTGGTATTTGTCGAATGTGTCGAGGATAGTTAAGGAAGTGTCGACAGGAGCCTGGGAGGTGGAACAGCAAAGAAGGAGGTTTCTTTTTTGATTGGGGGGCTGCTGGGCATGCAATTGAGTCGTTTCAACATCGATCGACACATTATTGATAGAGGTATTTTAGATATATGAGACTTGGTAGTGAGTGACTCTTGAGATTTTTCGAATGTGTCGAGGATAGGTAAGGAAGTGTCGAGAGGGGCCTGGGAGGTGGAACAGCATAGAAGGAGGTTTCTTTTTTGATTGGGGAGCTGCTGGGCATGCAATTGAGTCGTTTCAACATCGATCGACACTTTTTTTGATAGAGGTATGTTAGATATCTGAGACTTGGTAGTGAGTGAATCTTGGTACTTGTCGAATGTGTTGAGGATAGGTAAAAAAGTGTCGATAGGGGCCTGAGAAGTGGAACAGCATAGAAGGAGGTTTCTTTTATGATTGGAGAGCTGCTGGTCATGCAATTGAGTCGTTTCAACATCGATCGACTCTTTTTGATAGAGGTATGTTAGATATCTGAGACTTAGGAGTGAGTGAATCTTGGTATTTGTCGAATGTGTCGAGGATAGTTAAGGAAGTGTCGAGAGGAGCATGGGAGGTGGAACAGCATAGAAGGAGGTTTCTTTTTTGATTGGGGGGCTGTTGGTCATGTAATTGAGTTGCTTCAACATCGATCGACACTTTTTTGATAGAGGTATGTTAGATATATGAGACTTGGTAGTGAGTGAATCTTGGGATTTGTCGAATGTGTCGAGGATAGGTAAGGAAGTTTCGAAAGGGGCCTGAGAAGTGGAACAGCATAGAAGGAGGTATCTTTTATGATTGGAGGGCTGCTGAGCATGTAATTGAGTCGTTTCAACATCGATCGACACTTTTTTGATAGAGGTATGTTAGATATCTGAGACCTGGGAGTGAGTGAATCTTGGTATTTGTCGAATGTGTCGAGGATAGTTAAGGAAGTGTCGAGAGGAGCATGGGAGGTGGAACAGCATAGAAGGAGGTTTCTTTTTTGATTCGGGAGCTGCTGGGCATGCAATTGAGTCGTTTCAACATCGATCGACTCTTTTTTGATAGAGGTATGTTAGATATCTGAGACTTGGGAGTGAGTGAATCTTGGTATTTGTCGAATGTGTCGAGGACAGGCAAGGAAGTGTCGAGAGGGGCCTGAGAAGAGTGTAATTGAGTCGTTTCATCATCGATCGACTCTTTTTTGATAGAGGTATGTTAGATATCTGAGACTTGGTAGTGAGTGAATCTTGGTATTTGTCGAATGTGTCGAGGGTAGGCAAGGAAGTGTCGAGAGCGGCCTGGGAAGTGGAACAGCATAGATGGGGGTATGATTTATGATTGGAGAGCAGTTGGTCATGTAATTGAGTCGCTTCAACATCGATCGACACTTTTTTGATAGAGGTATGTTAGATATCTGAGACTTGGTAGTGAGTGAATCTTGGTATTTGTCGAATGTGTCGAGGATAGTTAAGGAAGTGTCGACAGGAGCCTGGGAGGTGGAAGAGCAAAGAAGGAGGTTTCTTTTTTGATTGGGGGGCTGCTGGGCATGCAATTGAGTCGTTTCAACATCGATCGACACCTTTTTGATAGAGGTATGTTAGATATCTGAGACTTGGTAGTGAGTGAATCTTGGGATTTGTCGAATGTGTCGAGGATAGGTAAGGAAGTGTCGAGAGGGGCCTGGGAGGTGGAACAGCATAGAAGGAGGTTTCTTTTATGATTGGAGAGCTGCTGGTCATGTAATTGAGTCGTTTCAACATCGATCGACACTTTTTTGATAGAGGTATGTTAGATATCTGAGACTTGGGAGTGAGTGAATCGTGGGATTTGTCGAATGTGTCGAGGATAGGTAAGGAAGTGTCGAGAGGGGCCTGAGAAATGGAACAGCATAGAAGGAGGTTTCTTTTATGATTGGAGAGCTGCTGGGCATGCAATTGAGTCGTTTCAACATCGATCGACACTTTTTTGATAGAGGTATGTTAGATATCTGAGACTTAGGAGTGAGTGAATCTTGGTATTTGTCGAATGTGTCGAGGATAGTTAAGGAAGTGTCGAGAGGAGCCTGGGAGGTGGAACAGCATAGAAGGAGGTTTCTTTTTTGATTGGGGGGCTGCTGGGCATGCAATTGAGTCGTTTCAACATCGATCGACTCTTTTTTGATAGAGGTATGTTAGATATCTGAGACTTGGGAGTGAGTGAATCTTGGTATTTGTCGAATGTGTCGAGGATAGGCAAGGAAGTGTCGAGAGGAGCCTCGGAGGTGGAACAGCATAGAAGGAGGTTTCTTTTTTGATTGGGGGGCTGCTGGTCATGTGATTGAGTCGTTTCAACATCGATCGACTCTTTTTTGATAGAGGTATGTTAGATATCTGAGACTTGGGAGTGAGTGAATCTTGGTATTTGTCGAATGTGTCGAGGACAGGCAAGGAAGTGTCGAGAGGGGCCTGAGAAGAGTGTAATTGGGTCGTTTCATCATCGATCGACACTTTTTTGATAGAGGTATGTTAGATATCTGAGACTTGTTAGTGAGTGAATCTTGGTATTTGTCGAATGTGTCGAGGATAGGCAAGGAAGTGTCGAGAGGGGCCTGGGAGGTGGAACAGCATAGATGGGGGTATGATTTATGATTGGAGAGCTGTTGGTCATGTAATTGAGTCGCTTCAACATCGATCGACACTTTTTTGATAGAGGTATGTTAGATATCTGAGACTTGGTAGTGAGTGAATCTTGGTATTTGTCGAATGTGTCGAGGATAGGTAAGGAAGTTTCGAAAGGGGCCTGAGAAGTGGAACAGCATAGAAGGAGGTATCTTTTATGATTGGAGGGCTGCTGAGCATGTAATTGAGTCGTTTCAACATCGATCGACACTTTTTGATAGAGGTATGTTAGATATCTGAGACCTGGGAGTGAGTGAATCTTGGTATTTGTCGAATGTGTCGAGGATAGTTAAGGAAGTGTCGAGAGGAGCATGGGAGGTGGAACAGCATAGAAGGAGGTTTCTTTTTTGATTGGGGGGCTCCTGCGCATGCAATTGAGTCGTTTCAACATCGATCGACTCTTTTTTGATAGAGGTATGTTAGATATCTGAGACTTGGGAGTGAGTGAATCTTGGGATTTGTCGAATGTGTGGAGGATAGGCAAGGAAGTGTCGAGAGGGGCCTGAGAAGAGTGTAATTGAGTCGTTTCAACATCGATCGACACTTTTTTGATAGAGGTATGTTAGATATCTGAGACTTGGTAGTGAGTGAATCTTGGTATTTGTCGAATGTGTCGAGGATAGGCAAGGAAGTGTCGAGAGCGCCTGGGAAGTGGAACAGCATAGATGGGGGTATGATTTATGATTGGAGAGCAGTTGGTCATGTAATTGAGTCGCTTCAACATCGATCGACACTTTTTTGATAGAGGTATGTTAGATATCTGAGACTTGGTAGTGAGTGAATCTTGGTATTTGTCGAATGTGTCGAGGATAGTTAAGGAAGTGTCGAGAGGAGCCTGGGAGGTGGAACAGCATAGAAGGAGGTATCTTTTTTGATTGGGGGGCTGCTGGGCATGCAATAGAGTCGTTTCAACATCGATTGACACTTTTTTGATAGAGGTATGTTAGATATCTGAGACTTGGTAGTGAGTGAATCTTGGTATTTGTCGAATGTGTCGAGGATAGGTAAGGAAGTGTCGAGAGGGGCCTGGGAAGTGGAACAGCATAGATTGGGTATGTTTTATGATTGGAGAGGTGCTGAGCATGTAATTGAGTCGTTTCAACATCGATCGACACTTTTTGATAGAGGTATGTTAGATATCTGAGACTTAGGAGTGAGTGAATCTTGTGATTTGTCGAATGTGTCGAGGATAGGCAAGGAAGTGTCGAGAGGGGTCTGGGAGGTGGAACAGCATAGAAGGAGGTGTCTTTTTTGATTCGGGGGCTGCTGGGCATGCAATTGAGTCGTTTCAACATCGATCGACTCTTTTTTGATAGAGGTATGTTAGATATCTGAGACTTGGGAGTGAGTGAATCTTGGTATTTGTCGAATGTGTCGAGGACAGGCAAGGAAGTGTCGAGAGGGGCCTGAGAAGAGTGTAATTGAGTCGTTTCATCATCGATCGACTCTTTTTTGATAGAGGTATGTTAGATATCTGAGACTTGGTAGTGAGTGAATCTTGGTATTTGTCGAATGTGTCGAGGATAGTTAAGGAAGTGTCGAGAGCGGCCTGGGAGGTGGAACAGCATAGATGGGGGTATGATTTATGATTGGAGAGCAGTTGGTCATGTAATTGAGTCGCTCATCAACATCGATCGACACTTTTTTGATAGAGGTATGTTAGATATCTGAGACTTGGTAGTGAGTGAATCTTGGTATTTGTCGAATGTGTCGAGGATAGTTAAGGAAGTGTCGAGAGGAGCCTGGGAGGTGGAACAGCATAGAAGGAGGTATCTTTTATGATTCGAGGGCTGCTGGTCATGTAATTGAGTCGTTTCAACATCGATCGACTCTTTTTTGATAGAGGTATGTTAGATATCTGAGACTTGGCAGTGAGTGAATCTTGGTATTTGTCGAATGTGTCGAGGATAGGCAAGGAAGTGTCGAGAGGAGCCTGGGAAGTGGAACAGCATAGATGGGGGTATGATTTATGATTGGAGAGCTGCTGATCATGTGATTGAGTCGTTTCAACATCGATTGACACTTTTTTGATAGAGGTATGTTAGATATCTGAAACTTGGTAGTGAGTGAATCTTGGTATTTGTCGAATGTGTCGAGGATAGGTAAGGAAGTTTCGAGAGGGCCTGAGAAGTGGAACAGCATAGAAGGAGGTATCTTTTATGATTGGAGGGCTGCTGAGCATGTAATTGAGTCGTTTCAACATCGATCGACACTTTTTGATAGAGGTATGTTAGATATCTGAGACTTGGTAGTGAGTGAATCTTGGTATTTGTCGAATGGGTCGAGGATAGTTAAGGAAGTGTCGAGAGGAGCCTGGGAGGTGGAACAGCATAGAAGGAGGTTTCTTTTTTGATTGGGGGGCTGCTGGGCAAGCAATTGAGTCGTTTCAACATCGATCGACTCTTTTTTGATAGAGGTATGTTAGATATCTGAGACTTGGGAGTGAGTGAATCTTGGTATTTGTCGAATGTGTCGAGGATAGGCAAGGAAGTGTCGAGAGGAGCCTCGGAGGTGGAACAGCATAGAAGGAGGTTTCTTTTTTGATTGGGGGCTGCTGGTCATGAAATAGAGTCGTTTCAACATCGATCGACTCTTTTTTGATAGAGGTATGTTAGATATCTGAGACTTGGGAGTGAGTGAATCTTGGTATTTGTCGAATGTGTCGAGGACAGGCAAGGAAGTGTCGAGAGGGGCCTGAGAAGAGTGTAATTTGGTCGTTTCATCATCGATCGACTCTTTTTTGATAGAGGTATGTTAGATATCTGAGACTTGGTAGTGAGTGAATCTTGGTATTTGTCGAATGTGTCGAGGATAGGCAAGGAAGTGTCGAGAGGGGCCTGGGAGGTGGAACAGCATAGATGGGGGTATGATTTATGATTGTAGAGCTAATGGTCATGTAATTGAGTCGCTTCAACATCGATCGACACTTTTTTGATAGAGGTATGTTAGATATCTGAGACTTGGTAGTGAGTGAATCTTGGTATTTGTCGAATGTGTCGAGGATAGGTAAGGAAGTTTCGAAAGGGGCCTGAGAAGTGGAACAGCATAGAAGGAGGTATCTTTTATGCTTGGAGGGCTGCTGAGCATGTAATTGAGTCGTTTCAACATCGATCGACACTTTTTGATAGAGGTATGTTAGATATCTGAGACCTGCGAGTGAGTGAATCTTGGTATTTGTCGAATATGTCGAGGATAGTTAAGGAAGTGTCGAGAGCAGCATTGGAGGTGGAACAGCATAGAAGGAGTTTTCTTTTTTGATTCGGGAGCTGCTGGGCATGCAATTGAGTCGTTTCAACATCGATCGACTCTTTTTTGATAGAGGTATGTTAGATATCTGAGACTTGGGAGTGAGTGAATCTTGGTATTTGTCGAATGTGTCGAGGACAGGCAAGGAAGTGTCGAGAGGGGCCTGAGAAGAGTGTAATTGAGTCGTTTCATCATCGATCAACTCTTTTTTGATAGAGGTATGTTAGATATCTGAGACTTGGTAGTGAGTGAATCTTGGTATTTGTCGAATGTGTCGAGGGTAGGCAAGGAAGTGTCGAGAGCGGCCTGGGAAGTGGAACAGCATAGATGGGGGTATGATTTATGATTGGAGAGCAGTTGGTCATGTAATTGAGTCGCTTCAACATCGATCGACACTTTTTTGATAGAGGTATGTTAGATATCTGAGACTTGGTAGTGAGTGAATCTTGGTATTTGTCGAATGTGTCGAGGATAGTTAAGGAAGTGTCGACAGGAGCCTGGGAGGTGGAACAGCAAAGAAGGAGGTTTCTTTTTTGATTGGGGGGCTGCTGGGCATGCAATTGAGTCGTTTCAACATCGATCGACACCTTTTTGATAGAGGTATGTTAGATATCTGAGACTTGGTAGTGAGTGAATCTTGGGATTTGTCGAATGTGTCGAGGATAGGTAAGGAAGTGTCGAGAGGGGCCTGGGAGGTGGAACAGCATAGAAGGAGGTTTCTTTTATGATTGGAGAGCTGCTGGTCATGTAATTGAGTCGTTTCAACATCGATCGACACTTTTTTGATAGAGGTATGTTAGATATCTGAGACTTGGTAGTGAGTGAATCTTGGGATTTGTCGAATGTGTCGAGGATAGGTAAGGAAGTGTCGAGAGGGGCCTGAGAAGTGGAACAGCATAGAAGGAGGTTTCTTTTATGATTGGAGAGCTGCTGGGCATGCAATTGAGTCGTTTCAACATCGATCGACTCTTTTTGATAGAGGTATGTTAGATATCTGAGACTTAGGAGTGAGTGAATCTTGGTATTTGTCGAATGTGTCGAGGATAGTTAAGGAAGTGTCGAGAGGAGCCTGGGAGGTGGAACAGCATAGAAGGAGGTTTCTTTTTTGATTGGGGGGCACTGGGCATGCAATTGAGTCGTTTCAACATCGATCGACTCTTTTTTGATAGAGGTATGTTAGATATCTGAGACTTGGGAGTGAGTGAATCTTGGTATTTGTCGAATGTGTCGAGGATAGGCAAGGAAGTGTCGAGAGGAGCCTCGGAGGTGGAACAGCATAGAAGGAGGTTTCTTTTTTGATTGGGGGGCTGCTGGTCATGTGATTGAGTCGTTTCAACATCGATCGACTCTTTTTTGATAGAGGTATGTTAGATATCTGAGACTTGGGAGTGAGTGAATCTTGGTATTTGTCGAATGTGTCGAGGACAGGCAAGGAAGTGTCGAGAGGGGCCTGAGAAGAGTGTAATTGGGTCGTTTCATCATCGATCGACTCTTTTTTGATAGAGGTATGTTAGATATCTGAGACTTGGTAGTGAGTGAATCTTGGTATTTGTCGAATGTGTCGAGGATAGGCAAGGAAGTGTCGAGAGGGGCCTGGGAGGTGGAACAGCATAGATGGGGGTATGATTTATGATTGGAGAGCTGTTGGTCATGTAATTGAGTCGCTTCAACATCGATCGACACTTTTTTGATAGAGGTATGTTAGATATCTGAGACTTGGTAGTGAGTGAATCTTGGTATTTGTCGAATGTGTCGAGGATAGGTAAGGAAGTTTCGAAAGGGGCCTGAGAAGTGGAACAGCATAGAAGGAGGTATCTTTTATGATTGGAGGGCTGCTGAGCATGTAATTGAGTCGTTTCAACATCGATCGACACTTTTTGATAGAGGTATGTTAGATATCTGAGACCTGGGAGTGAGTGAATCTTGGTATTTGTCGAATGTGTCGAGGATAGTTAAGGAAGTGTCGAGAGGAGCATGGGAGGTGGAACAGCATAGAAGGAGGTTTCTTTTTTGATTCGGGAGCTGCTGGGCATGCAATTGAGTCGTTTCAACATCGATCGACTCTTTTTTGATAGAGGTATGTTAGATATCTGAGACTTGGGAGTGAGTGAATCTTGGTATTTGTCGAATGTGTCGAGGACAGGCAAGGAAGTGTCGAGAGGGGCCTGAGAAGAGTGTAATTGAGTCGTTTCATCATCGATCGACTCTTTTTTGATAGAGGTATTTTTGATATCTGAGACTTGATAGTGAGTGAATCTTGGTATTTGTCGAATGTGTCGAGGATAGGCAAGGAAGTGTCGAGAGCGGCCTGGGAAGTGGAACAGCATAGATGGGGGTATGATTTATGATTGGAGAGCAGTTGGTCATGTAATTGAGTCGCTTCAACATCGATCGACACTTTTTTGATAGAGGTATGTTAGATATCTGAGACTTGGTAGTGAGTGAATCTTGGTATTTGTCGAATGTGTCGAGGATAGTTAAGGAAGTGTCGAGAGGAGCCTGGGAGGTGGAACAGCATAGAAGGAGGTATCTTTTTTGATTGGGGGGCTGCTGGTCATGTAATTGAGTCGTTTCAACATCGATTGACACTTTTTTGATAGAGGTATGTTAGATATCTGAGACTTGGTAGTGAGTGAATCTTGGTATTTGTCGAATGTGTCGAGGATAGGTAAGGAAGTGTCGAGAGGGGCCTGGGAAGTGGAACAGCATAGATTGGGTATGTTTTATGATTGGAGAGGTGCTGAGCATGTAATTGAGTCGTTTCAACATCGATCGACACTTTTTGATAGAGGTATGTTAGATATCTGAGACTTAGGAGTGAGTGAATCTTGTGATTTGTCGAATGTGTCGAGGATAGGCAAGGAAGTGTCGAGAGGGGTCTGGGAGGTGGAACAGCATAGAAGGAGGTGTCTTTTTTGATTCGGGGGCTGCTGGGCATGCAATTGAGTCGTTTCAACATCGATCGACTCTTTTTTGATAGAGGTATGTTAGATATCTGAGACTTGGGAGTGAGTGAATCTTGGTATTTGTCGAATGTGTCGAGGACAGGCAAGGAAGTGTCGAGAGGGGCCTGAGAAGAGTGTAATTGAGTCGTTTCATCATCGATCGACTCTTTTTTGATAGAGGTATGTTAGATATCTGAGACTTGGTAGTGAGTGAATCTTGGTATTTGTCGAATGTGTCGAGGATAGTTAAGGAAGTGTCGAGAGCGGCCTGGGAGGTGGAACAGCATAGATGGGGGTATGATTTATGATTGGAGAGCAGTTGGTCATGTAATTGAGTCGCTTCAACATCGATCGACACTTTTTTGATAGAGGTATGTTAGATATCTGAGACTTGGTAGTGAGTGAATCTTGGTATTTGTCGAATGTGTCGAGGATAGTTAAGGAAGTGTCGAGAGGAGCCTGGGAGGTGGAACAGCATAGAAGGAGGTATCTTTTATGATTAGAGGGCTGCTGGTCATGTAATTGAGTCGTTTCAACATCGATCGACTCTTTTTTGATAGAGGTATGTTAGATATCTGAGACTTGGGAGTGAGTGAATCTTGGTATTTGTCGAATGTGTCGAGGATAGGCAAGGAAGTGTCGAGAGGAGCCTGGGAGGTGGAACAGCATAGATGGGGGTATGATTTATGATTGGAGAGCTGCTGATCATGTGATTGAGTCGTTTCAACATCGATTGACACTTTTTTGATAGAGGTATGTTAGATATCTGAGACTTGGTAGTGAGTGAATCTTGGTATTTGTCGAATGTGTCGAGGATAGGTAAGGAAGTTTCGAGAGGGCCTGAGAAGTGGAACAGCATAGAAGGAGGTATCTTTTATGATTGGAGGGCTGCTGAGCATGTAATTGAGTCGTTTCAACATCGATCGACACTTTTTGATAGAGGTATGTTAGATATCTGAGACTTGGTAGTGAGTGAATCTTGGTATTTGTCGAATGGGTCGAGGATAGTTAAGGAAGTGTCGAGAGGAGCCTGGGAGGTGGAACAGCATAGAAGGAGGTTTCTTTTTTGATTCGGGAGCTGCTGGGCAAGCAATTGAGTCGTTTCAACATCGATCGACTCTTTTTTGATAGAGGTATGTTAGATATCTGAGACTTGGGAGTGAGTGAATCTTGGTATTTGTCGAATGTGTCGAGGATAGGCAAGGAAGTGTCGAGAGGAGCCTCGGAGGTGGAACAGCATAGAAGGAGGTTTCTTTTTTGATTGGGGGGCTGCTGGTCATGTGATTGAGTCGTTTCAACATCGATCGACTCTTTTTTGATAGAGGTATGTTAGATATCTGAGACTTGGTAGTGAGTGAATCTTGGTATTTGTCGAATGTGTCGAGGACAGGCAAGGAAGTGTCGAGAGGGGCCTGAGAAGAGTGTAATTTGGTCGTTTCATCATCGATCGACTCTTTTTTGATAGAGGTATGTTAGATATCTGAGACTTGGTAGTGAGTGAATCTTGGTATTTGTCGAATGTGTCGAGGATAGGCAAGGAAGTGTCGAGAGGGGCCTGGGAGGTGGAACAGCATAGATGGGGGTATGATTTATGATTGGAGAGCTGTTGGTCATGTAATTGAGCCGTTTCAACATCGATCGACTCTTTTTTGATAGAGGTATGTTAGATATCTGAGACTTGGTAGTGAGTGAATCTTGGTATTTGTCGAATGTGTCGAGGATAGGTAAGGAAGTTTCGAAAGGGGCCTGAGAAGTGGAACAGCATAGAAGGAGGTATCTTTTATGATTGGAGGGCTGCTGAGCATGTAATTGAGTCGTTTCAACATCGATCGACACTTTTTGATAGAGGTATGTTAGATATCTGAGACCTGGGAGTGAGTGAATCTTGGTATTTGTCGAATGTGTCGAGGATAGTTAAGGAAGTGTCGAGAGGAGCATGGGAGGTGGAACAGCATAGAAGGAGGTTTCTTTTTTGATTCGGGAGCTGCTGGGCATGCAATTGAGTCGTTTCAACATCGATCGACTCTTTTTTGATAGAGGTATGTTAGATATCTGAGACTTGGGAGTGAGTGAATCTTGGTATTTGTCGAATGTGTCGAGGACAGGCAAGGAAGTGTCGAGAGGGGCCTGAGAAGAGTGTAATTGAGTCGTTTCATCATCGATCGACTCTTTTTTGATAGAGGTATTTTTGATATCTGAGACTTGATAGTGAGTGAATCTTGGTATTTGTAGAATGTGTCGAGGATAGGCAAGGAAGTGTCGAGAGCGGCCTGGGAAGTGGAACAGCATAGATGGGGGTATGATTTATGATTGGAGAGCAGTTGGTCATGTAATTGAGTCGCTTCAACATCGATCGACACTTTTTTGATAGAGGTATGTTAGATATCTGAGACTTGGTAGTGAGTGAATCTTGGTATTTGTCGAATTTGTCGAGGATAGTTAAAGAAGTGTCGAGAGGAGCCTGGGAGGTGGAACAGCATAGAAGGAGGTATCTTTTTTGATTGGGGGGCTGCTGGTCATGTAATTGAGTCGTTTCAACATCGATTGACACTTTTTTGATAGAGGTATGTTAGATATCTGAGACTTGGTAGTGAGTGAATCTTGGTATTTGTCGAATGTGTCGAGGATAGGTAAGGAAGTGTCGAGAGGGGCCTGGGAAGTGGAACAGCATAGATTGGGTATGTTTTATGATTGGAGAGGTGCTGAGCATGTAATTGAGTCGTTTCAACATCGATCGACACTTTTTGATAGAGGTATGTTAGATATCTGAGACTTAGGAGTGAGTGAATCTTGTGATTTGTCGAATGTGTCGAGGATAGGCAAGGAAGTGTCGAGAGGGGTCTGGGAGGTGGAACAGCATAGAAGGAGGTGTCTTTTTTGATTCGGGGGCTGCTGGGCATGCAATTGAGTCGTTTCAACATCGATCGACTCTTTTTTGATAGAGGTATGTTAGATATCTGAGACTTGGGAGTGAGTGAATCTTGGTATTTGTCGAATGTGTCGAGGACAGGCAAGGAAGTGTCGAGAGGGGCCTGAGAAGAGTGTAATTGAGTCGTTTCATCATCGATCGACTCTTTTTTGATAGAGGTATGTTAGATATCTGAGACTTGGTAGTGAGTGAATCTTGGTATTTGTCGAATGTGTCGAGGATAGTTAAGGAAGTGTCGAGAGCGGCCTGGGAGGTGGAACAGCATAGATGGGGGTATGATTTATGATTGGAGAGCAGTTGGTCATGTAATTGAGTCGCTTCAACATCGATCGACACTTTTTTGATAGAGGTATGTTAGATATCTGAGACTTGGTAGTGAGTGAATCTTGGTATTTGTCGAATGTGTCGAGGATAGTTAAGGAAGTGTCGAGAGGAGCCTGGGAGGTGGAACAGCATAGAAGGAGGTATCTTTTATGATTAGAGGGCTGCTGGTCATGTAATTGAGTCGTTTCAACATCGATCGACTCTTTTTTGATAGAGGTATGTTAGATATCTGAGACTTGGGAGTGAGTGAATCTTGGTATTTGTCGAATGTGTCGAGGATAGGCAAGGAAGTGTCGAGAGGAGCCTGGGAGGTGGAACAGCATAGATGGGGGTATGATTTATGATTGGAGAGCTGCTGGTCATGTGATTGAGTCGTTTCAACATCGATTGACACTTTTTTGATAGAGGTATGTTAGATATCTGAGACTTGGTAGTGAGTGAATCTTGGTATTTGTCGAATGTGTCGAGGATAGGTAAGGAAGTTTCGAGAGGGCCTGAGAAGTGGAACAGCATAGAAGGAGGTATCTTTTATGATTGGAGGGCTGCTGAGCGTGTAATTGAGTCGTTTCAACATCGATCGACACTTTTTGATAGAGGTATGTTAGATATCTGAGACTTGGTAGTGAGTGAATCTTGGTATTTGTCGAATGGGTCGAGGATAGTTAAGGAAGTGTCGAGAGGAGCCTGGGAGGTGGAACAGCATAGAAGGAGGTTTGTTTTTTGATTGGGGGGCTGCTGGGCATGTAATTGAGTCGTTTCAACATTGATCGACACTTTTTTGATAGAGGTATGTTAGATGTCTGAGACTTGGGAGTGAGTGAATCTTGGTATTTGTCGAATGTGTCGAGGATAGGCAAGGAAGTGTCGAGAGGAGCCTGGAAGGTGGAACAGCATAGATGGGGGTATGATTTATGATTGGAGAGCTGCTGGTCATGTGATTGAGTCGTTTCAACATCGATTGACACTTTTTTGATAGAGGTATGTTAGATATCTGAGACTTGGTAGTGAGTGAATCTTTGGATTTGTTGAATGTGTCGAGGATAGGTAAGGAAGTGTCGAGAGGGGCCTGAGAAGTGGAACAGCATAGATTGGGTATGTTTTATGATTGGAGAGGTGCTGGTCATGTAATTGAGTCGTTTCAACATCGATCGACACTTTTTTGATAGAGGTATGTTAGATATCTGAGACTTGGGAGTGAGTGAATCTTGGTATTTGTCGAATGTGTCGAGGATATGCAAGGAAGTGTCGAGAGGGGCCTGAGAAGTGGAACAGCATAGATTGGGTATGTTGTATGATTGGAGGGCTGCTGAGCATGTAATTGAGTCGTTTCAACATCGATCGACACTTTTTTGATAGAGGTATGTTAGATATCTGAGACTTGGTAGTGAGTGAATCTTGGTATTTGTCGAATGTGTCGAGGATAGTTAAGGAAGTGTCGAGAGGAGCCTGGAGGTGGAACAGCATAGAAGGAGGTGTCTTTTTTGATTGGGGGGCTGCTGGGCATGCAATTGAGTCGTTTCAACATCGATCGACTCTTTTTTGATAGAGGTATGTTAGATATCTGAGACTTGGGAGTGAGTGAATCTTGGTATTTGTCGAATGTGTCGAGGATAGTTAAGGAAGTGTCGAGAGCGGCCTGGGAGGTGGAACAGCATAGATGGGGGTATGATTTATGATTGGAGAGCAGTTGGTCATGTAATTGAGTCGCTTCAACATCGATCGACACTTTTTTGATAGAGGTATGTTAGATATCTGAGACTTGGTAGTGAGTGAATCTTGGTATTTGTCGAATGTGTCGAGGATAGTTAAGGAAGTGTCGAGAGGAGCCTGGGAGGTGGAACAGCATAGAAGGAGGTATCTTTTATGATTAGAGGGCTGCTGGTCATGTAATTGAGTCGTTTCAACATCGATCGACTCTTTTTTGATAGAGGTATGTTAGATATCTGAGACTTGGGAGTGAGTGAATCTTGGTATTTGTCGAATGTGTCGAGGATAGGCAAGGAAGTGTCGAGAGGAGCCTGGGAGGTGGAACAGCATAGATGGGGGTATGATTTATGATTGGAGAGCTGCTGGTCATGTGATTGAGTCGTTTCAACATCGATTGACACTTTTTTGATAGAGGTATGTTAGATATCTGAGACTTGGTAGTGAGTGAATCTTGGTATTTGTCGAATGTGTCGAGGATAGGTAAGGAAAGTTCGAGAGGGCCTGAGAAGTGGAACAGCATAGAAGGAGGTATCTTTTATGATTGGAGGGCTGCTGAGCGTGTAATTGAGTCGTTTCAACATCGATCGACACTTTTTGATAGAGGTATGTTAGATATCTGAGACTTGGTAGTGAGTGAATCTTGGTATTTGTCGAATGGGTCGAGGATAGTTAAGGAAGTGTCGAGAGGAGCCTGGGAGGTGGAACAGCATAGAAGGAGGTTTGTTTTTTGATTGGGGGCTGCTGGGCATGTAATTGAGTCGTTTCAACATTGATCGACACTTTTTTGATAGAGGTATGTTAGATGTCTGAGACTTGGGAGTGAGTGAATCTTGGTATTTGTCGAATGTGTCGAGGATAGGCAAGGAAGTGTCGAGAGGAGCCTGGAAGGTGGAACAGCATAGATGGGGGTATGATTTATGATTGGAGAGCTGCTGGTCATGTGATTGAGTCGTTTCAACATCGATTGACACTTTTTTGATAGAGGTATGTTAGATATCTGAGACTTGGTAGTGAGTGAATCTTTGGATTTGTTGAATGTGTCGAGGATAGGTAAGGAAGTGTCGAGAGGGGCCTGAGAAGTGGAACAGCATAGATTGGGTATGTTTTATGATTGGAGAGGTGCTGGTCATGTAATTGAGTCGTTTCAACATCGATCGACACTTTTTTGATAGAGGTATGTTAGATATCTGAGACTTGGGAGTGAGTGAATCTTGGTATTTGTCGAATGTGTCGAGGATAGGCAAGGAAGTGTCGAGAGGGGCCTGAGAAGTGGAACAGCATAGATTGGGTATGTTGTATGATTGGAGGGCTGCTGAGCATGTAATTGAGTCGTTTCAACATCGATCGACACTTTTTTGATAGAGGTATGTTAGATATCTGAGACTTGGTAGTGAGTGAATCTTGGTATTTGTCGAATGTGTCGAGGATAGTTAAGGAAGTGTCGAGAGGAGCCTGGAGGTGGAACAGCATAGAAGGAGGTGTCTTTTTTGATTGGGGGGCTGCTGGGCATGCAATTGAGTCGTTTCAACATCGATCGACTCTTTTTTGATAGAGGTATGTTAGATATCTGAGACTTGGGAGTGAGTGAATCTTGGTATTTGTCGAATGTGTCGAGGATAGTTAAGGAAGTGTCGAGAGGAGCCTGGGAGGTGGAACAGCATAGAAGGAGGTTTCTTTTTTGATTGGGGGGCTGCTGGGCATGCAATTGAGTCGTTTGAACATCGATCGACACTTTTTTCATAGAGGTATGTTAGATATCTGAGACTTGGGAGTGAGTGAATCTTGGTATTTGTCGAATGTGTCGAGGACAGGCAAGGAAGTGTCGAGAGGGGCCTGAGAAGAGTGTAATTGAGTCGTTTCATCATCGATCGACTCTTTTTTGATAGAGATATGTTAGATGTCTGAGACTTGGGAGTGAGTGAATCTTGGTATTTGTCGAATGTGTCGAGGATAGGCAAGGAAATGTCGAGAGGAGCCTGGGAGGTGGAACAGCATAGATGGGGGTATGATTTCTGATTGGAGAGCTGCTGGGCATGCAATTGAGTCGTTTCAACATCGATCGACTCTTTTTTGATAGAGGTATGTTAGATATCTGAGACTTGGGAGTGAGTGAATCTTGGTATTTGTCGAATGTGTCGAGGACAGTCAAGGAAGTGTCGAGAGGGGCCTGAGAAGAGTGTAATTGAGTCGTTTCATCATTGATCGACTCTTTTTTGATAGAGGTATGTTAGATGTCTGAGACTTGGGAGTGAGTGAATCTTGGTATTTGTCGAATGTGTCGAGGATAGTTAAGGAAGTGTGGAGAGGAGCCTGGGAGGTGGAACAGCATAGATGGGGGTATGATTTATGATTGGAGAGCTGCTGGTCATGTGATTGAGTCGTTTCAACATCGATCGACACTTTTTTGATAGAGGTTTGTTAGATATCTGAGACTTGGTAGTGAGTGAATCTTGGTATTTGTCGAATGTGTCGAGGATAGGTAAGGAAGTGTCGAGAGGGGCCTGAGAAGTGGAACAGCATAGATTGGGTATGTTTTATGATTGGAGAGGTGCTGGTCATGTAATTGAGTCGTTTCAACATCGATCGACACTTTTTTGATAGAGGTATGTTAGATATCTGAAACTTGGGAGTGAGTGAATCTTGGTATTTGTCGAATGTGTCGAGGATAGGCAAGGAAGCGTCGAGAGGGGCCTGGGAGGTGGAACAGCATAGAAGGAGGTTTCTTTTATGATTGGGGAGCTGGTGGTCATGTAATTGAGTCGTTTCAACATCGATCGACACTTTTTTGATAGAGGTATGTTAGATATCTGAGACTTGGTAGTGAGTGAATCTTGGTATTTGTCGAATGTGTCGAGGATAGTTAAGGAAGATTAGAGAGGGGCCTGGGAGGTGGAACAGCATAGATGGGGGTATGATTTATGATTGGAGAGCTGCTGGTCATGTGATTGAGTCGTTTTAACATCGATTGACACTTTTTTGATAGAGGTATGTTAGATATCTGAGACTTGGTAGTGAGTGAATCTTGGGATTTGTCGAATGTGTCGAGGATAGGTAAGGAAGTTTCGAGAGGGGCCTGAGAAGTGGAACAGCATAGAAGGAGGTATCTTTTATGATTGGAGGGCTGCTGAGCATGTAATTGAGTCGTTTCAACATCGATCGACACTTTTTTGATAGAGGTATGTTAGATATCTGAGACTTGGTAGTGAGTGAATCTTGGTATTTGTCGAATGTGTCGAGGATAGGTAAGGAAGTGTCGAGAGGAGCCTGAGAAGTGGAACAGCATAGATTGGGTATGTTTTATGATTGGAGAGGTGCTGGTCATGTAATTGAGTCGTTTCAACATCGATCGACACTTTTTTGATAGAGGTATGTTAGATATCTGAGACTTGGTAGTGAGTGAATCTTGGTATTTGTCGAATGTGTCGAGGATAGGCAAGGAAGTTTCGAGAGGGGCCTGAGAGGTGGAACAGCATAGAAGGAGGTATCTTTTTTGATTGGAGGGCTGCTGAGCATGTAATTGAGTCGTTTCAACATCGATCGACACTTTTTTGATAGAGGTATGTTAGATATCTGAGACTTGGTAGTGAGTGAATCTTGGTATTTGTCGAATGTGTCGAGGATAGTTAAGGAAGTGTCGAGAGGAGCCTGGTAGGTGGAACAGCATAGAAGGAGGTATGTTTTATGATTGGGGAGCTGCTGGGCATGCAATTGAGTCGTTTCAACATCGATCGACTCTTTTTGATAGAGGTATGTTAGATATCTGAGACTTGGGAGTGAGTGAATCTTGGTATTTGTCGAATGTGTCGAGGATAGTTAAGGAAGTGTCGAGAGGAGCCTGGGAGGTGGAACAGCATAGAAGGAGGTTTGTTTTTTGATTGGGGGGCTGCTGGGCATGTAATTGAGTCGTTTCAACATTGATCGACACTTTTTTGATAGAGGTATGTTAAATGTCTGAGACTTGGGAGTGAGTGAATCTTGGTATTTGTCGAATGTGACGAGGATAGGCAAGGAAGTGTCGAGAGGGGCCTGAGAAGTGGAACAGCATAGATGGGGTATGATTTATGATTGGAGAGGTGCTGGTCATGTAATTGAGTCGTTTGAACATCGATCGACACTTTTTTGATAGAGGTATGTTAGATAT
Source organism: Prostheceraeus crozeri (assembly GCA_907163375.1). Lineage (NCBI taxonomy): Eukaryota > Metazoa > Platyhelminthes > Polycladida > Euryleptidae > Prostheceraeus > Prostheceraeus crozeri. The sequence continues at coordinate 18,636 of CAJQUW010008360.1, forward strand.
CTGAGACTTGGTAGTGAGTGAATCTTGGTATTTGTCGAATGTGTCGAGGACAGGCAAGGAAGTGTCGAGAGGGGCCTGGGAGGTGGAACAGTATAGAAGAAGGTGTCTTTTTTGATTAGATGGCTGCTGGTAATGTAATTGAGTCGTTTGAACATCGATCGACACTTTTTTGATAGAGGTATGTTAGATATCTGAGACTTGGGAGTGAGTGAATCTTGGGATTTGTCGAATGTGTCGAGGACAGGCAAGGAAGTGTCGAGAGGGGCCTGAGAAGAGTGTAATTGAGTCGTTTCATCATCGATCGACTCTTTTTTGATAGAGGTATGTTAGATGTCTGAGACTTGGGAGTGAGTGAATCTTGGTATTTGTCGAATGTGTCGAGGATAGGCAAGGAAGTGTCGAGAGGAGCCTGGGAGGTGGAACAGCATAGATGGGGGTATGATTTATGATTGGAGAGCTGCTGGTCATGTGATTGAGTCGTTTCAACATCGATTGACACTTTTTTGATAGAGGTATGTTAGATATCTGAGACTTGGTAGTGAGTGAATCTTGGGATTTGTCGAATGTGTCGAGGATAGGCAAGGAAGCGTCGAGAGGGGACTGGGAGATGTAACAGCATAGAAGGAGGTTTCTTTTATGATTCGGGAGCTGGTGGTCATGTAATTGAGTCGTTTCAACATCGATCGACACTTTTTTGATAGAGGTATGTTAGATATCTGAGACTTGGTAGTGAGTGAATCTTGGTATTTGTCGAATGTGTCGAGGATAGGTAAGGAAGTGTCGAGAGGGGCCTGGGAGGTGGAACAGCATAGATGGGGGTATGATTTATGATTGGGGGCTGCTGGGGATGTAATTGAGTCGTTTCAACATTGATCGACACTTTTTTGATAGAGGTATGTTAAATGTCTGAGACTTGGGAGTGAGTGAATCTTGGTATTTGTCGAATGTGTCGAGGATAGGCAAGGAAGTGTCGAAAGGGGCCTGAGAAGTGGAACAGCATAGATGGGGTATGATTTATGATTGGAGAGGTGCTGGTCATGTAATTGAGTCGTTTCAACATCGATCGACACTTTTTTGATAGAGGTATGTTAGATATCTGAGACTTCGTAGTGAGTGAATCTTGGTATTTGTCGAATGTGTCGAGGATAGTTAAGGAAGTGTCGAGAGGGGCCTGGGAGGTGGAACAGTATACAAGGAGGTATCTTTTATGATTAGAGGGCTGCTGGTCATGTAATTGAGTCGTTTGAACATCGATCGACACTTTTTTGATAGAGGTATGTTAGATATCTGAGACTTGGTAGTGAGTGAATCTTGGGATTTGTCGAATGTGTCGAGGATAGGTAAGGAAGATTAGAGAAGGGCCTGAGAAGTGGAACAGCATAGAAGGAGGTATCTTTTATGATTGGAGAGCTGCCGGTCATGTAATTGAGCCGTTTCAACATCGATCGACACTTTTTGATAGAGGTATGTTAGATATCTGAGACTTGGGAGTGAGTGAATCTTGGTATTTGTCGAATGTGTCGAGGATAGGTAAAGAAGTGTCGAGAGGAGCCTGGCAGGTGGAACAGCATAGAAGGAGGTATGTTTTATGATTGGGGAGCTGGTGGTCATGTAATTGAGTCGTTTCAACATCGATCGACACTTTTTTGATAGAGGTATGTTAGATATCTGAGACTTGGTAGTGAGTGAATCTTGGTATTTGTCGAATGTGTCGAGGATAGGTAAGGAAGTGTCGAGAGGAGCCTGGGAGGTGGAACAGCATAGGAGGAGGTATCTTTTATGATTAGAGGGCTGCTGGTCATGTAATTGAGTCGTTTGAACATCGATCGACACTTTTTTGATAGAGGTATGTTAGATATCTGAGACTTGGTAGTGAGTGAATCTTGGGATTTGTCGAATGTGTCGAGGATAGGTAAGGAAGATTAGAGAAGGGCCTGAGAAGTGGAACAGCATAGAAGGAGGTATCTTTTATGATTGGAGAGCTGCTGGGCATGTAATTGAGTCGTTTCAACATCGATCGACACTTTTTTGTTAGAGGTATGTTAGATATCTGAGACTTGGTAGTGAGTGAGTCTTGGTATTTGTCGAATGTGTCGAGGATAGGTAAAGAAGTGTCGAGAGGGGCCTGGGAGGTAAAACAGCATAGATGGGGTATGTTTTATGATTGGAGAGGTGCTGGTCATGTAATTGAGTCGTTTCAACATCGATCGACACTTTTTTGATAGAGGTATGTTAGATATCTGAAACTTGGTAGTGAGTGAATCTTGGTATTTGTCGAATGTGTCGAGGATAGGCAAGGAAGCGTCGAGAGGGGCCTGGGAGGTGGAACAGCATAGAAGGAGGTATCTTTTTTGATTTGGGAGCTGCTGGGCATGTAATTGAGTCGTTTCAACATCGATCGACACTTTTTTGTTAGAGGTATGTTAGATATCTGAGACTTGGTAGTGAATGAATCTTGGTATTTGTCGAATGTGTCGAGGATAGGTAAAGAAGTGTCGAGAGGAGCCTGGGAGGTAAAACAGCATAGATGGGGTATGTTTTATGATTTGAGAGGTGCTGGTCATGTAATTGAGCCGTTTGAACATCGATCGACACTTTTTTGATAGAGGTATGTTAGATATCTGAGACTTGGTAGTGAGTGAATCTTGGGATTTGTCGAATGTGTCGAGGATAGGTAAGGAAGATTAGAGAGGGGCCTCAGAAGTGGAACAGCATAGAAGGAGGTATCTTTTATGATTCGAGGGCTGCTGAGCATGTAATTGAGTCGATTCAACATCGATCGACACTTTTTTGATAGAGGTATGTTAGATATCTGAGACTTGGGAGTGAGTGAATCTTGGTATTTGTCGAATGTGTCGAGGATAGGCAAGGAAGTGTCGAGAGGAGCCTGTGAGGTGGAACAGCATAGAAGGAGGTATGTTTTTTGATTTGTGAGCTGGTGGTCATGTAATTGAGTCGTTTCAACATCGATCGACACTTTTTTGTTAGAGGTATGTTAGATATCTGAGACTTGGTAGTGAATGAATCTTGGTATTTGTCGAATGTGTCGAGGATTGGTAGAGAAGTGTCGAGAGGAGCCTGGGAGGTAAAACAGCATAGATGGGGTATGTTTTATGATTGGAGAGGTGCTGGTCATGTAATTGAGTCGTTTCAACATCGATCGACAGTTTTTTTTGATAGAGGTATGTTAGATATCTGAAACTTGGGAGTGAGTGAATCTTGGTATTTGTCGAATGTGTCGAGGATAGGCAAGGAAGCGTCGAGAGGAGCCTGGGAGGTGGAACAGCATAGAAGGAGGTATGATTTATGTTTGGGGGCTGCTGGGCATGCAATAGAGTCGTTTCAACATCGATCGACAGTTTTTTTTGATAGAGGTATGTTAGATATCTGAGACTTGGTAGTGAGTGAATCTTGGGACTTGTCGAATGTGTCGAGGATAGGTAAGGAAGTGTCGAGAGGAGCCAGAGAAGTGGAACAGCATAGATTGGGTATGTTTCATGATTGGAGAGGTGCTGGTCATGTAATTGAGTCTTTTCAACATCGATCGACACTTTTTTGATAGAGGTATGTTAGATATCTGAGACTTGGGAGTGAGTGAATCTTGGTATTTGTCGAATGTGTCGAGGATAGGCAAGGAAGCGTCGAGAGGAGCCTGGGAGGTGGAACAGCATAGAAGGAGGTTTCTTTTATGATTGGGGAGCTGGTGGTCATGTAATTGAGTCGTTTCAACATCGATCGACACTTTTTTAATAGAGGTATGTTAGATATCTGAGACTTGGTAGTGAGTGAATCTTGGTATTTGTCGAATGTGTCGAGGATAGGTAAGGAAGTGTCGAGAGGGGCCTGGGAGGTGGAACAGCATAGAAGGAGGTATCTTTTATGATTAGAGGGCTGCTGGTCATGTAATTGAGTCGTTTGAAGATCGATCGACACTTTTTTGATAGAGGTATGTTAGATATCTGAGACCCGGTAGTGAGTGAATCTTGGTATTTGTCGAATGTGTCGAGGATAGGTAAGGAAGATTAGAGAGGGGCCTGAGAAGTGGAACAGCATAGAAGGAGGTATCTTTTATGATTCGAGGGCTGCTGAGAAGAGTGTAATTGAGTCGTTTCAACATCGATCGACACTTTTTGATAGAGGTATGTTAGATATCTGAGACTTGGGAGTGAGTGAATCTTGGTATTTGTCGAATGTGTCGAGGATAGGTAAAGAAGTGTCGAGAGGAGCCTGGGAGGTAAAACAGCATAGAAGGAGGTTTCTTTTTTGATTGGGGAGCTGCTGGGCATGTAATTGAGTCGTTTCAACATCGATCGACACTTTTTTGTTAGCGGTATGTTAGATATCTGAGACTTGGTAGTGAGTGAATCTTGGTATTTGTCGAATGTGTCGAGGATAGTTAAGGAAGTGTCGAGAGGGGCCTGGGAGGTGGAACAGCATAGAAGGAGTCATCTTTTATGATTAGAGGGCTGCTGGTCATGTAATTGAGTCGTTTGAACATCGATCGACACTTTTTTGATAGAGGTATGTTAGATATCTGAGACTTGGGAGTGAGTGAATCTTGGGATTTGTCGAATGTGTCGAGGATAGGCAAGGAAGCGTCGAGAGGGGCCTGGGAGGTGGAATAGCATAGAAGGAGGTATCTTTTGTGATTGGAGAGGTGCTGGTCATGTAATTGAGTCGTTTCAACATCGATCGACACTTTTTTGATAGAGGTATGTTAGATATCTGAATCTTGGGAGTGAGTGAATCTTGGTATTTGTCGAATGTGTCGAGGATAGGCAAGGAAGCGTCGAGAGGGGCCTGGGAGGTGGAACAGCATAGAAGGAGGTTTCTTTTATGATTGGGGAGCTGGTGGTCATGTAATTGAGTCGTTTCAACATCGATCGACACTTTTTTGATAGAGGTATGTTAGATATCTGAAACTTGGGAGTGAGTGAATCTTGGTATTTGTCGAATGTGTCGAGGATAGGCAAGGAAGCGTCGAGAGGAGCCTGGGAGGTGGAACAGCATAGAAGGAGGTATGTTTTATGATTGGGGGGCTGCTGGGCATGTAATTGAGTCGTTTCAACATCGATCGACAGTTTTTTTTGATAGAGGTATGTTAGATATCTGAGACTTGGTAGTGAGTGAATCTTGGGACTTGTCGAATGTGTCGAGGATAGGTAAGGAAGTGTCGAGAGGAGCCAGAGAAGTGGAACAGCATAGATTGGGTATGTTTCATGATTGGAGAGGTGCTGGTCATGTAATTGAGTCTTTTCAACATCGATCGACACTTTTTTGATAGAGGTATGTTAGATATCTGAGACTTGGGAGTGAGTGAATCTTGGTATTTGTCGAATGTGTCGAGGATAGACAAGGAAGCGTCGAGAGGAGCCTGGGAGGTAAAACAGCATAGAAGGAGGTTTCTTTTTTGATTGGGGAGCTGCTGGTCATGTAATTGAGTCTTTTCAACATCGATCGACACTTTTTTGATAGAGGTATGTTAGATATCTGAGACTTGGGAGTGAGTGAATCTTGGTATTTGTCGAATGTGTCGAGGATAGGCAAGGAAGCGTCGAGAGGAGCCTGGGAGGTGGAACAGCATAGAAGGAGGTTTCTTTTATGATTGGGGAGCTGGTGGTCATGTAATTGAGTCGTTTCAACATCGATCGACACTTTTTTAATAGAGGTATGTTAGATATCTGAGACTTGGTAGTGAGTGAATCTTGGGATTTGTCGAATGTGTCGAGGATAGGTAAGGAAGTGTCGAGAGGGGCCTGGGAGGTGGAACAGCATAGAAGGAGGTATCTTTTATGATTAGAGGGCTGCTGGTCATGTAATTGAGTCGTTTGAAGATCGATCGACACTTTTTTGATAGAGGTATGTTAGATATCTGAGACCCGGTAGTGAGTGAATCTTGGTATTTGTCGAATGTGTCGAGGATAGGTAAGGAAGATTAGAGAGGGCCTGAGAAGTGGAACAGCATAGAAGGAGGTATCTTTTATGATTCGAGGGCTGCTGAGAAGAGTGTAATTGAGTCGTTTCAACATCGATCGACACTTTTTGATAGAGGTATGTTAGATATCTGAGACTTGGGAGTGAGTGAATCTTGGTATTTGTCGAATGTGTCGAGGATAGGTAAGGAAGTGTCGAGAGGAGCCTGGGAGGTAAAACAGCATAGAAGGAGGTTTCTTTTTGATTGGGGAGCTGCTGGGCATGTAATTGAGTCGTTTCAACATCGATCGACACTTTTTTGTTAGCGGTATGTTAGATATCTGAGACTTGGTAGTGAGTGAATCTTGGTATTTGTCGAATGTGTCGAGGATAGTTAAGGAAGTGTCGAGAGGGGCCTGGGAGGTGGAACAGCATAGAAGGAGTCATCTTTTATGATTAGAGGGCTGCTGGTCATGTAATTGAGTCGTTTGAACATCGATCGACACTTTTTTGATAGAGGTATGTTAGATATCTGAGACTTGGGAGTGAGTGAATCTTGGGATTTGTCGAATGTGTCGAGGATAGGCAAGGAAGCGTCGAGAGGGGCCTGGGAGGTGGAATAGCATAGAAGGAGGTATCTTTTGTGATTGGAGAGGTGCTGGTCATGTAATTGAGTCGTTTCAACATCGATCGACACTTTTTTGATAGAGGTATGTTAGATATCTGAATCTTGGGAGTGAGTGAATCTTGGTATTTGTCGAATGTGTCGAGGATAGGCAAGGAAGCGTCGAGAGGGGCCTGGGAGGTGGAACAGCATAGAAGGAGGTTTTTTTTATGATTGGGGAGCTGGTGGTCATGTAATTGAGTCGTTTCAACATCGATCGACACTTTTTTGATAGAGGTATGTTAGATATCTGAGACTTGGGAGTGAGTGAATCTTGGTATTTGTCGAATGTGTCGAGGATAGGTAAGGAAGTGTCGAGAGGAGTCTGGGAGGTGGAACAGCATAGAAGGAGGTTTCTTTTTTGATTGGGGGGCTGCTGGGCATGCAATTGAGTCGTTTCAACATCGATCGACTCTTTTTGATAGAGGTATGTTAGACATCTGAGACTTGGGAGTGACTGACTCTTGGGTCTTGTCGAATGTGTCGAGGATAGGTAAGGAAGTGTCGAGTGGGGTCTGAGAGGTGGAACAGCATAGAAGGAGGTATGTTTTATGATTGGGGAGCTGGTGGTCATGTAATTGAGTCGTTTCAACATCGATCGACACTTTTTTGATAGAGGTATGTTAGATATCTGAAACTTGGGAGTGAGTGAATCTTGGTATTTGTCGAATGTGTCGAGGATAGGCAAGGAAGCGTCGAGAGGGGCCTGGGAGGTGGAACAGCATAGAAGGAGGTTTCTTTTATGATTGGGGAGCTGGTGGTCATGTAATTGAGTCGTTTCAACATCGATCGACACTTTTTTGATAGAGGTATGTTAGATATCTGAGACTTGGGAGTGAGTGAATCTTGGGATTTGTCGAATGTGTCGAGGATAGTTAAGGAAGTGTCGAGAGGGGCCTGGGAGATGGAACAGCATAGATTGGGTATGTTTCATGATTGGAGAGGTGCTGGTCATGTAATTGAGTCGTTTCAACATCGATCGACACTTTTTTGATAGAGGTATGTTAGATATCTGAGACTTGGGAGTGAGTGAATCTTGGTATTTGTCGAATGTGTCGAGGATAGGCAAGGAAGTGTCGAGAGGGGCCTGGGAGGTGGAACAGCATAGAAGGAGGTATCTTTTATGATTAGAGGGCTGCTGGGGATGTAATTGAGTCGATTCAACATGGATCGACACTTTTTTGATAGAGGTATGTTAGATATCTGAGACTTGGTAGTGAGTGAATCTTGGTATTTGTCGAATGTGTCGACGATAGGTAAGGAAGTGTCGAGAGGAGTCTGGGAGGTGGAACAGCATAGAAGGAGGTATGTTTTTTGATTGGGTGGCTGCTGGGCATGCAATTGAGTCGTTTCAACATCGATCGACACTTTTTGATAGAGGTATGTTAGATATCTGAGACTTGGGAGTGAGTGAATCTTGGTATTTGTCGAATGTGTCGAGGATAGGTAAAGAAGTGTCGAGAGGAGCCTGGGAGTTGGAACAGCATAGAAGGAGGTGTCTTTTTTGATTGGGGAGCTGCTGGGCATGTAATTGAGTCGTTTCAACATCGATCGACACTTTTTTGTTAGAGGTATGTTAGATATCTGAGACTTGGTAGTGAGTGAGTCTTGGTATTTGTCGAATGTGTCGAGGATAGGTAAAGAAGTGTCGAGAGGGGCCTGGGAGGTAAAACAGCATAGATGGGGTATGTTTTATGATTGGAGAGGTGCTGGTCATGTAATTGAGTCGTTTCAACATCGATCGACACTTTTTTGATAGAGGTATGTTAGATATCTGAAACTTGGGAGTGAGTGAATCTTGGTATTTGTCGAATGTGTCGAGGATAGGCAAGGAAGCGTCGAGAGGGGCCTGGGAGGTGGAACAGCATAGAAGGAGGTTTCTTTTATGATTGGAGAGGTGCTGGTCATGTAATTGAGTTGTTTCAACATCGATCGACACTTTTTTGATAGAGGTATGTTAGATATCTGAAACTTGGGAGTGAGTGAATCTTGGTGTTTGTCGAATGTGTCGAGGATAGGCAAGGAAGCGTCGAGAGGGGCCTGGGAGGTGGAACAGCATAGAAGGAGGTATCTTTTATGATTCGAGGGCTGCTGAGAAGAGTGTAATTGAGTCGTTTCAACATCGATCGACACTTTTTTGATAGAGGTATGTTAGATATCTGAGACTTGGTAGTGAGTGAATCTTGGTATTTGTCGAATGTGTCAAGAATAGTTAAGGAAGTGTCGAGAGGGGCCTGGGAGGTGGAACAGCATAGAAGGAGGTATCTTTTATGATTAGAGGGCTGCTGGGCATGTAATTGAGTCGTTTCAACATCGATCGACACTTTTTTGATAGAGGTATGTTAGATATCTGAGACTTGGTAGTGAGTGAATCTTGGTATTTGTCGAATGTGTCGAGGATAGGTAAGGAAGTGTAGAGAGGGGCCTGAGAAGTGGAACAGCATAGAAGGAGGTATCTTTTATGATTCGAGGGCTGCTGAGAAGAGTGTAATTGAGTCGTTTCAACATCGATCGACACTTTTTGATAGAGGTATGTTAGATATCTGAGACCCGGTAGTGAGTGAATCTTGGGATTTGTCGAATGTGTCGAGGATAGGTAAGGAAGATTAGAGAGGGGCCTGAGAAGTGGAACAGCATAGAAGGAGGTATGTTTTGTGATTGGGGGGCTGATGGGCATGCAATTGAGTCGTTTCAACATCGATCGACACTTTTTTGATAGAGGTATGTTAGATATCTGAGACTTGGGAGTGAGTGAATCTTGGTATTTGTCGAATGTGTCGAGGATAGTTAAGGAAGTGTCGGGATGAGTCTGGGAGGTGGAACAGCATAGAAGGAGGTATCTTTTATGATTGGGGGGCTGCTGGGCATGTAATCGATTAACGACAGAAAACGCGGCAAAGGAGAAGGAGCACAGCGACCACACAAGAGCGGACGCGGCAAAGCATCAAAGTGCACACGACCAATTTGACCAAGAAGAACAGCAACACCGACTCCAATGAAGACATGATGAGGAGCATGAAGGAGTTCATGGAAAACGTCACCAAAATGATCAAGGATGGATTCGAGAGACAGTTAGAAGGCTTACAACATGAAATATTTGAAATGAAGGGCGAGCTCGACCGGGAGAAAGAGGCAAGGAGAAGACTGGAGGAAGACAACCATAAGTTAAATGACGACATAAAGTATCTGAGCGGCGAAGTGAGCTACCTGAATGGACGCATCGACGAGATGGAGCAAGCGGAGAGGAGGAGAGACATCGTTTTGAGCAACTGCGAGCAACCGACCGGGGACATTAAAAAGCAACTGCAGCGCGCGGTCAACACTGCGCTGATGGGAGAAGTGTTACAAGACAGTGATATCGAGAGAGTGAGAGTGATCCCTGAAAGAAACAGAAACCGTTTTATCTCACAAAAAATTGTTCGTGAAAAGAAACCTGTTCGTGAAAGAAAACCTTACGGAGAGTCGATACCGACTGTTCAGAGACACTAAGGAATTTGCCACAAAAAACAACTACAAATTCGTATGGACAACAGACGGTAATGTGTTCTTGAGGAAAGATGAAAACTCACGGCACATACGTGTCAAAGATCGTACAACATTAGATCTTTGTGATGCGTACTAAAAATGTCTAGATTACTTGTGTAAGAACTAATAATACTCGTAGTATTTTTTCCGAACAATAATTAGCAACCAAAGCAACACCAATATGCAAAAGCTTGCCACCAATTACTCAAATAATTTAGAATATGCAGATCTAGAGATAGATGAATTCAGTGGTCTTCTTAACACTAGAAATACGGTGGAAAATGTATTACTAAAACTACGGACTGAGGTCAAAATGACCTCACATACAGAATATTATCATCTAATTGTCGGAATTGCTTTCCATAAGCTAATATACATGTATTCAAAACTTTCTAGTACTTGATTGAGGATGTAGACTATATTTATAACATGTAAAAAGTTTAAGAGTATGAAATAGGAGCACGAACAGTGACAAAGCATGAACGAAAAAACATCATTATTTTCTACAGTGTAGACAAACTATGGTTTTTTCAGCGTGTTTACCACAGACGTGAGAAGCACAGGAAACACACATATTTTGAGTTTTGTTTCGGCATCCACGCTCAGCACAAAATCGACGTGACTGTGAAGGAGTAGACGGAAGGCTTGTTGTTTGAGTATTGAAGCCTGTCAGTTCCTTACCGAGATCAAGGATAAAATTTCGTCGGCTGATGAATGAGTTGTTTGCATATCTGAACAAAATCCAAGCATTGATAGCGAAGTATTGTCCAAGCATTGTCCAGTATGCTGAAAAATACAGCGACTGGCCAGCGTCTCGAAGCAGATTTGGTGGAATACAACCGAGCCATCTGATTTATGCAATCAACGCCGACCTTTGTTGCGTTATAATGCAAGATTGTTTCTGGTTTTCGCTTCTCACTGTCTGAGATGTTGACATTATCGTGTAAAGTGCTCAACAAAGCGACAACTTTGGTCTTTTTGGCTTTGTAAGCTGTTAACGTACACCCAGATTCCGAGGAAGAATTTTAGAGTCATATACATGATTCTTTGTCATGATTTTTTGGACGTCGGGTCACTCATGTCTGCTTTTTTTTACTGTTCCAACCAAGCTGGTGTTTTTAGACTTCAAATCGTCGCATAATTTTAGAGATGTAAAATAATTGTTAGTTGTGACACCATATCCAAGGCCATAATAAGGCTTCATCAGCTCAAGAACAACGAAGTCGCCGAAAGGCTTCTTTTGAGAATTTGGATCATATTTTCCTAGATAAGGAAACCCGTTGCACAAATATTTGGTCTCGACATCAACAAGCAGAAAGAACTTGATGCCGTATTTATCAGGCTTGTTCAGTAAAAACTGTGTAAACGGACATCTTGATTTACAGGGCAGTAATTGTTCATCTACTGTTAAGTTTTCAAATGGCACAAAACATTGTTGACAGTTATGAATAAAGGGTTTCTATACATCTGAAGCTAGTGCAAATTTATCAGCAGAAAGTCGAGCTTTGCGAGAGGATTTTACATCAAATCGAAGGAACTTCATAATTGCAGAAAAGCGGTCTCTGGACATGGTAGCTTTGAAAATCGGCAACCCAAATTCGTTGCTCCAGAAGCTATGTAGAGGTATATTTTTCCCACCAAAAACGCCTCGTAAATAGCATAATCCAATAAATTTTTCTAATTCATCAAGTGTCAATGTCCAATCACTGTTACCTAATACACGTTTAGCATCCATCTCAGTGCAGCTTCTTATGTATCTGAGCATCTTCTCATCCATCAATAATGAAAAAGCACTTTGTTTGGAATCATTTACGGCAGCTCGAGTCTTTGTGGTAATTCCCGCATTCGCACGAAAGATATTATGTGATGGCAAGCGTCCAAGACCCACCGACTTGTGCTCTTGCCACACTTTACCACTACGACTGGTGAAAGTCGGTACGTCATCATGCATCAAGTTATCGTCACGCTGGGTAACCATAGGTGTAGCTAGTTCATCACCACCACTGCCGATTTCCGGATGCACATGAACATTCAACCGCTTTCGTAGTGGCTCGATATTTTCCGACAGATCCTGTGTCAGTGTCAGATGATGTTGAGTCACATTCATCATTGTTTGCTTGTGTTATCTCGTCTTCACTGTTGGATTCACAACTAGAACCACTATCGCTCAATTGTGCGAGGAGTGCTGCTTTTTCTGCGGAATGTCACCGACGTTTCATAGCGTATGAGCTCACTCTTCAGGCTTTTGATACTTAGTGTTGAATATCAGTGATTTTATGAGAAGCAATACAATGACAAATAAGAAATCAATGGTATTGTCATGGAGAGTGCAACATAGATCTACAATATGAATACATAAATCATAGAAGTCTTTGTAGATCGTGAACTATCAATTTATATACATCCGGCTGTCATAGAATTCTAATTTGAAAGGCAATTCAGTTTTGCGAGAATTTTCTCACACAGGAGAGGTCAAAATGACATCACTCCGTAGTTGCAGGGTAACAGGTGAATTTAAGTGTGAAGGGAATCACCAATTTAAATGAAATTTCATCTACGATAGAACAGACAAAATATATTAAAAGTCGGTAAATATCAATTCCTAGAGAAGCTTTGTTCGCCAAGTATGAAATTTCAAAATGTGACTGAGGTCGTTTTGACCTCATCCGTAGTTCTAGTGTTAAAAAACATGAATTGTTACCTGTAAAAATTATCCATATGAACATTCGATCCCTAAATCGAAATTATCGAGAACTTGTGATCTTACTATCAGACATAGAGACAAAAATAGATATAATAGTATTGTCTGAAATTTGGCATTGCAACATTGAAATGTTCAATAACATACTACCAGGATATAAATTCCATTACCTTTTTTCCTCTACTAATAGGAGCGGTGGAGTCGCCGTTTATGTGAACACATCAACTATAGAAGTAACTAGCATAGAATTTAACAAATTAAAGAATTGTGATGACTTATGGCTGTATTACAATTCCCAAACTTCAGATAAGAATTGTATAATCTGCGTATATAGGAGCCCATCACTAGATATAGGACCATTCAATGAGAGTGTATCAGAAGCTTTAAAAAGCATTAAGAAAACAGGAAAAATAATATTAACTGGTGACTTCAACCTAAACTACAATAAGCTAACAGACACTTCCATTAGTAAATTCTACGATCAAATGATTGACTTCAATTTCTCTCCTGTGATTTGTACACCTACTCGCATCGCAAAAGACAGTGAAACCATTATAGACCAAATACTTATGCATAATAAGGTGTTGTATGACCCGAAAAATCATATATTTACCGGTAATATCTGTTCTGATTTGACTGATCATTATGACAATATCTAATTGTTCAGCATATTGATGCCAACCAAAAGAAATACACAATCAAGGAAAGACCATTTATACGTTCTTATACAAAAGAAAATATAGAAATATTCAAAACCAAAACTACTGGCATAGATTTAGACAGCACTGCATTGACTGCACCGTCAGAAAAATTCCTCTATTTACGAAATAATTTACTAGAGCTGCATGAAGCTGTATTTCCATTAAAACGCATTTCCAGGAAAATGTTTAAAGAAAAGGAATGGTTCTCTGAGAATTTAAAAAACTGTCACAGGAAGAAAATGAGGCTATACTACAAGTGGAAAAAATCAAAACTTGAGGTGGATGAGATAAGTTATAAAAATTATATGAAGTATTTTAAGAAGATAGCTAGGGCTGAAGAAAGACAATATCATAGCAACAAATTTCTAACAATAAAAAAAGACACAAAGGAATTATGGAAACACATCAACAGCATAAGAGGTAAAATCAAGACTGATAATTACATAGCAGAAATTCATACAGAAGAACATGTTAAGTATGATCCCGTTGACATTGCAAACGTTTTGAATGAGCATTTTGTCAATGTAGCAGACAAGTTGACAAACAGCTCAATTAACGAAAAATATGATAAAAACACGGTGATAGATGTAATCAAACTTTCAAGTTTGATGACTTTACACTCACAGAACTTACTGAAACTATAAGCACTATGAATGCCAACAGATCTACGTATGACAAGTTACCTTTGAAAATATTTAAACAATGCTCATCAGAGTTTTTTTCACATCTGTGCCGTGTATATAATGAATCAGTGAAAAGAGGAATCTATCCCGAATGCTTGAAAGAATCGGTGGTATTACCAATATATAAAAAAAGTGACAGAAGGAAACCATCAAATTATAGACCAATCTGTCTATTAAGCTATCTAACAAAAATTTTTGAAAAGATGATCCATAAGCGAGTATTTAATTTCTTAGAGAAAAACCAAATACTATTTGAGAATCAATATGGTTTCCGGAAGAATCACTCTACAAATTTGGCACTCTTAAAAATGACGGATAAAATATACTACGCAAAAGCCAATAATTTATTTACAATAGCATTAAATCTCGATATATCGAAGGCTTTTGACACTGTTCAAACGGACATACTGCTAGGAAAATTATACAGGGTAGGGATTCGTGGCTTTGTACATGAATGGTTTGCTTCGTATCTGAGAGACAGACCACATAAAGTCCTCGTCAATAAGGTACAATCAAAGGTGTTAACGGTAAAGACAGGAGTGCCACAAGGCTCATCTTTAGGACCACTATTATTTTTGATCTACATTAATGACATGAAAAATATAGACGTCTGTGGTGATCTCAGTCTGTTTGCGGATGACACCAATCTAATCGTAAGTGATGGGACTCTTGAATGTGCCATAGAAAAAGCCCAAATGTCATTGGACAAAATTCAAGCATGGATGAAAAATAATAGACTAAAGCTAAACTTAGGAAAATGTGAATATTTGTTCATTCCTCCCAAGCTCCAAACCAAAAATGTCCATTTTGATTTGACAATAGAAAACTGCAAGTTATCTCAAGTAGACAGCACTAAATTTCTTGGAATCAAATTCGATAATAACTTTAAATTTGATAATCATATCTCATCGAGAATCAATAAATTGAAAACATTTATACCGACATTATACAAGCTAAGAGATATCATGCCATTAAAAACATTACGCGTACTACACGAACAACTATGTCTCCCTTCTATTCAATACTGCTTAATAGCATATGGTAGTGGCAACAAACGGTCACTTAACAAACTACAGCGTTTACATAAGACCTTGATCAAGATAATATACCGCAAGGAAAAAACGTGTGTGAAGTTAGCCGTACCAATATCCGTACCACATCGAAAATCGCGTGTGCCACTCTCAAAAACAGCATTTACACATAATTTTAGAGTGTGCCAGCTTGTGCCACCAGTAATTTTTCAAAATAATGCAGCAGTTTGCGAGAAATCGTCCATCAAAACTTCGAGGTGCTACGGATGTCAAGTTAGCCGTACCAATTCACAGAAAAAATCTTAAATCGCATCTTTATGAATTTTCAACCACATGGACGTCAAAAATAACACGTCTAAAACATGTGCCACCCACTACTTTGTCAAAATTCACAATACTTACTGAGAAAATGGACAAAATGACCTCAAAGTGGTACGGATGTGAAGTTAGCCGTACCACTTGTGAAAATCGCGTGTGCCACTCGAATCAGCACACCGAATACACCTATTGGGAGTGTGCCAGCTTGTGCCACCCCTCAGACAGCCCCAACTCTGCGTAGAATCCGCACAAATGCGGATTTTCGTCCTCAGCCACGCCCACAGCCCATCCGTACCACTTGTGAAAATCGCGTGTGCCACTCGAATCAACACACCGAATACACTTATTGGGAGTGTGCCAGCTTGTGCCACCCCTCAGACAGCCCCAACTCTGCGTAGAATCCGCACAAATGCGGATTTTCGTCCTCAGCCACGCCCACAGCCCATCCGTACCACTTGTGAAAATCGCGTGTGCCACTCGAATCAACACACCGAATACACTTATTGGGAGTGTGCCAGCTTGTGCCACCCCTCAGACAGCCCCAACTCTGCGTAGAATCCGCACAAATGCGGATTTTCGTCCTCAGCCACGCCCACAGCCCATCCGTACCACTTGTGAAAATCGCGTGTGCCACTCGAATCAACACACCGAATACACTTATTGGGAGTGTGCCAGCTTGTGCCACCCCTCAGACAGTCCCAACTCTGCGTAGAATCCGCACAAATGCGGATTTTCGTCCTCAGCCACGCCCACAGCCCATCCGTACCACTTGTGAAAATCGCGTGTGCCACTCGAATCAACACACCGAATACACTTATTGGGAGTGTGCCAGCTTGTGCCACCCCTCAGACAGCCCCAACTCTACGTAGAATCCGCACAAATGCGGATTTTCGTCCTCAGCCACGCCCACAGCCCATCCGTACCACTTGTGAAAATCGCGTGTGCCACTCGAATCAACACACCGAATACACTTATTAGGAGTGTGCCAGCTTGTGCCACCCCTCAGACAGCCCCAACTCTGCGTAGAATCCGCACAAATGCGGATTTTCGTCCTCAGCCACGCCCACAGCCCATCCGTACCACTTGTGAAAATCGCGTGTGCCACTCGAATCAACACATCGAATGCCAGAAATTCTGAATCCACCAGAAGTGTCAATGGTTTTACAAGAAATTGTAGTAGTTGTATTTAAATGGCAATGATTCAAAATTGGATATATTTCATTCACGTGATCATTATGTTATTTTTATCCTGCAAAAACATACAACGAACTTGGTATCATTGGATAGAGAATTGTTCAGTCTATCAGGAAATATCAACGCTTTTACAGAAAATGCTGACACAAGGTCGGAAACTACAGATTGATGTATTTTGTGCGAAGATGTTTCTGTCACAAATTCCTTCTAAATTTATGTTAGATCTTGTTTAAACACTGCACACATTTCTAAACGTACCAGCTGGACGTGGAATTTTGTGGTCTGCCCCTATTAACGAAGCTATCAGCCTATATCTACGCACACGGCATAATTCAAGGCAGCAGGGAAAGCAAGTAGCTTTTATTTCATTGCAATGAATGTTTGTTTAGTCTTATTGCATGGAGTTAGATCAGTGGAATCGGCTTGCAGACTGATGGACGGAGCTTATGATTGCTTGGCTTAGTTGGGAACAACCCTATATAGCTAACTAAAGAATAGAAGGGAGTGCTATGTGTAGGGCACTGTGTATTTACAGCAGATGAATAATGAGCAATGAATAAGCAGATGTTGGTGGAATGGCTATGGCTACTGCAGGTTGAGTCGGCAAATATTTGGTCTCGCATCTATTACACCGGCTATCTGGTGCAACAATCTTACATTTTTGTTGTCGTGTGTAGCTGCTCAGAAATTTCTGACTCCAAATCCCTCAATGAAATAAATGTGTGTCTTGATTTGTTTATTTGTCTTGCTTCACCTTTCTTGGTCCAGCTTTGCATCCTACAGGCACGCGTGAACAGGGGACTAGGAAGGCTCAGCCCGCCTAATCTTCAGCCAGACACATTGATCTCGGACTTTTGATTGCACATGAATGATATAGAACTACATATAGATGAGTTGGCAGTGGATGCCAATGCAAATATCGCTTGCACTTATCTAAGTCATGAATACCTTTAGAGTGTTCAAATTGTCATGATTCCATCAAATTTTAGGAAATCCAATCCACATGTCAGATTCTTTTTGCATGCATCAGATATTGTGATCGATTTCTACCACCATGACAACTAGATCATTACATTCTAAGAACATCTCCACGACAACTTCGCAAGCCAGGTCGACCAGAGAAATTCGACTTGTGCCTCGAAACAACCCTCAGATACATGGCTACTAAGACAGAGATTCGAACAATCAGGCATGATGATTGTAGCAATCCTTGAAGCCTAGTTCGTCAATACAAGAGGCTTCGGTTCTCTTTTGAAATAATACCTCCTGGGATGAATTTCAGCGATGGAGCTGCGATTAAGTTAAACACTTCTAAAATCATTCTTTACATTTGGAATGTCTAGGGAAATCGGTGACAAAGTAAAAAGTTGTAGCATGATGGTGTGTATCAGTGATGAAACTGGTTCAAAGGTACCATTCAGTGACCCGCTCAATGACTCGGGTTCTT
This sequence comes from Prostheceraeus crozeri, assembly GCA_907163375.1. Classification (NCBI taxonomy): domain Eukaryota; kingdom Metazoa; phylum Platyhelminthes; order Polycladida; family Euryleptidae; genus Prostheceraeus; species Prostheceraeus crozeri. The sequence continues at coordinate 36,813 of CAJQUW010008360.1, forward strand.
ATGCTTTTGTAGTCATAGAGCAAACTTGTAGCTCAATTGTGGTCGAAGTGAATAATCCGTTAGCCTATACTAAGTCTATCACTGGGCGACTGGAAATGCAATTAGTCATTGTTCAATGGCAAAAGACAAGTAAGGATTCAGTGCAAGTCGCTTGTTGCTGTCGCCTGGATTATCACTAGCCGACACAGCTCTGAAAGAGGCGCCATGAGGCTATGATGTAAATTCACTGATAATTTTTCAGGAAATAAGTAACCATCAAGGGAATGATTTTTTAAAATTGAAATATTACAGATAAAGCTCTTATTTGCTGTATCACAGGAATTCTATGCGCATGTGATCGAGTTTGACGATTCGTGCTATCAGTATTTAAAATTTTTCGCGGTTGCGCGGTACGGTAGTGGCGAAAAATGAAGGTGAGGAACAATTCGAAAGCACTTCCGCAAATTTTGGAAAGTTGAATTTTATGTGCAACTTATTACTTAGAGTTTAATTGCTTCAGTACCAGTAGAGCAATCTGATTTCATTCAGATGCTATACATATAAAAATCTGACTGAGTCTTATTAATATGTTTGCATGATTTTCAGGAAATTTTTTTTAAAAGTATGATGCTAAAGGCCAACTTCGATACAAAGTCACATCATTGGTCGTCTAGCCTGCTAGCAATTTACGACAATCATTTGAAAAAATTCTCTCGCAAAAGTATGGCAATTTTGATATCAAAAGACTGACTACATGCATGTTCAAAATTGCAATTCTTTTGTATGTTTAGGTCCATTTTTCGCTTATATAATTTAAATGTATGTAGTCCCATTTTTTCGATGGGGCACTGTCAGAGGATTTTGGCTCGATGTGGCCTGATCTGTAATATAGTTTGTGCGTGACATGTTCAAATTAATTTCACTTCCCCTGAACGAACTGCGTTGCTCGTGATAGGCATTGCAAATTGTCACAGCCACAAAAATAATGAATGACAGCATCAGTAGCTAAGTAGTTAATTGTAAAACGCCTTCAATTTCAGGCAAATGACATGATATACAATGATAATGACCTTTATACATACTTATATATTACAAAATAAATTCCGGAGAAGCATGGCATAATTACATGTAAGTGCAGATGCTTTATGCCAATTGTGATCGTTGCTATAAACGTACATGCGCAATTAAAGATTGGATATAAGTGAGCATGTTTGATATGCATATGTCATATTTGAGTGCTTGATGCATAGGCCCTATGTCAATTTGACGTTTTTTGCATGAACTATCTTCAACTTCATCAATAATAATTTTAGTGCAGTTCATCGGTCTCATTTGATAGTGATATTTTATCTCTTTACATTTTTATAGAGAGCTTTAGTTGCCTCACACTTGCTTTGCTGCCATTGTTTGAAACGCAACTTCTTTTCTTTGTCAGCGCTTTCCACTTCCGAATTCCACCATCAGGTCTCTTATGCCTGCCCAGCCTTTGCTGCGACCACTCTCTTTTTCAGCACTGTGTATCCAAGCTGTCTTCATCCTGTTCCACTCCAAGTCAAATGTATTTTGGTCTGCAATATGTCCTTCATGGTTCATAACATCCTCGTTAAAGTGCATGGTTAAAGTGCAACTCCACAATGAACTCAGAATGCCAACGCATGACAATGTGCCATATGTTTGCATCGTGCTGAAAACGAAAGATAAAACGTCTAGAAGGCTATTCCTTTTATTATCTAGTTTGATCACTGCATGATGACGATTGACGCTGTTGGTGATTCGAGCGCAACATTTTTTGCTTCATCTCTGAAATATAAAAGATTAATTGGATTGAATGATAAATTGATTATAATATTTATTTATTTCGCGTTTCCATGATTGCATGTATTCATTGACTAAGGAGACATCAAAACCTTGCTCTATAATTCATCCAGGGTAGTTTGACTGATATGTTTAAGTATCTGGATGTGTATTATAAATGGCTGCTGGGATGATTTTCATCATCGTATGAGAATGTATGAATTCTTGATCAAATATCAGCATACCGATGGTGAGAAACCAAGGAAATCGTTTTTCGCACGCATAAATTCTTGCGAATAACGGATTAGCAATAAAATTACTATTCACACGAATTTTTGCGTCGGAATAACCGCGCCACAGTGGCCTGGTAAGGAGCAGGAATCTGAGACAAAACTATTTACAACCCATGAATGCGCCAATGGATCAGGAACGTGATCATTTTCATTTTCTATGTAAGACACAGTCAACAATGACCCAATTTTATTTCGCAGAAAATACGTGATGTAGCTAGACGTGTTTACTTGCTTCTGCTCGTGAATATCATAGTCAATGTCGATTGTGATTTGTGGATCTGACTGTGACAGTCAGTCCCTAATTCTACTGTTGAAAGTAAACAGTTAACATCTTGTAAATATTATTCCTTTTTTCTTCAACAGGTCGTCTACGCTAACCCAAAGGATTTTCAGAAACCGTTAACGATGTGTCTTGGTGTTGGTCAGTGCAATGAATCAAATTTCAAAGCTGTTCAATGAGCAGAAGATTGTGGATTGATGAGCTGGAAAATGAAGTGCACTTCTCTTCTGTTTCACTTCAGTGTCCTGAAATCTTTCAATATAGTGGAAATTAGTGTAACTCGTTGCGAAGAACGAGTTTCAGCATGATGTGGCATTTTTGGTGAATTGTGATATTCCTGTGTATGATAGTGGTATGTAGACTGGGACAGTGTCACGACTTTGTTGACATATGTTTTGGTAAAGTTGGATCTTTGGTAAAATTGTATCTTTCTTGTGAAAACTAGTCTGTTTTTGAAACTTGTCAGTGTTGTGAATTTCTATACGAATAAAATGTGAAGTTAAGGACCTGCTGTTATAATTTGTTATGTGTATGGAAGGTAGTAGGCGAATGGGCAAGGCATGGGAAGTGGAAATCCAATAGCAGTTAAATTTGTGTTTGAATATGCAGTTGGCTAGTGTTAGGGTTAAGGTAAGGTTTGGCGAACGGGCTAGTTTCCAGGGATAAGGGCTTCGGATCTGGATTGCAGGTCAGTAGAGGATCAAGACGAGTATAAGTTTGCCTAGGGTTTCGTGTTGGCTCGTGTCTTAAGAAAGAGTTAAAGTTTCACAATGATAACTTCTATATTTCATGCGCATATAAGCCTGCATGTCATAGTGATGTAGTTGGCATGTGTCAGGTAAGTTTGCATAGGTGATAGAGCATGCTCATATTACCCACAGGCATTGTCAGGAATGTTTGACCACAGATTAGGACAGTAGAAAATATGCTACGAAGGAGGCATGGCTATAGTAGGCCGCAATTGCAGTTGAACATGAATTTTAGTAATGAGTTGTATTGTAAGTGATGGATAAGCGCTAGGACATCATGGAGGAAAGACACTGAAGAGGTCTAAATATGTCCTTAAAACTGTGACGGTCACGGAACAAAGTTATGCAAATTACATGTACATGCAATTGTTACGCAGGCCTACACCTACATGTAGAATACATGTGCCAATTCCAGCAGTAAGAGGGGGCGCGTGAATTCAGCAGCAACTTTTTTCCTCTCGAGATCATTTCGTGCATATGCCAACTAGAGTTCTTTCCTCAATCCATTCCTGCTCCATTCACGCGTAGCTACATGTACGTCGGCTGTGGGCGTGGCTGAGGACGAAAATCCGCATTTGTGCGGATTCTACGCAGAGTTGGGGCTGTCTGAGGGGTGGCACAAGCTGGCACACTCCCAATAAGTGTATTCGGTGTGTTGATTCGAGTGGCACACGCGATTTTCACAAGTGGTACGGATGGGCTGTGGGCGTGGCTGAGGACGAAAATCCGCATTTGTGCGGATTCTACGCAGAGTTGGGGCTGTCTGAGGGGTGGCACAAGCTGGCACACTCCCAATAAGTGTATTCGGTGTGTTGATTCGAGTGGCACACGCGATTTTCACAAGTGGTACGGATGGGCTGTGGGCGTGGCTGAGGACGAAAATCCGCATTTGTGCGGAGGCTTCTTTCTACGCAGAGTTGGGACTGTCTGAGGGGTGGCACAAGCTGGCACACTCCCAATAAGTGTATTCGGTGTGTTGATTCGAGTGGCACACGCGATTTTCACAAGTGGTACGGATGGGCTGTGGGCGTGGCTGAGGACGAAAATCCGCATTTGTGCGGATTCTACGCAGAGTTGGGGCTGTCTGAGGGGTGGCACAAGCTGGCACACTCCCAATAAGTGTACTCGGTGTGTTGATTCGAGTGGCACACGCGATTTTCACAAGTGGTACGGATGGGCTGTGGGCGTGGCTGAGGACGAAAATCCGCATTTGTGCGGATTCTACGCAGAGTTGGGGCTGTCTGAGGGGTGGCACAAGCTGGCACACTCCCAATAAGTGTATTCGGTGTGTTGATTCGAGTGGCACACGCGATTTTCACAAGTGGTACGGATGGGCTGTGGGCGTGGCTGAGGACGAAAATCCGCATTTGTGCGGATTCTACGCAGAGTTGGGACTGTCTGAGGGGTGGCACAAGCTGGCACACTCCCAATAAGTGTATTCGGTGTGTTGATTCGAGTGGCACACGCGATTTTCACAAGTGGTACGGATGGGCTGTGGGCGTGGCTGAGGACGAAAATCCGCATTTGTGCGGATGAGTCTACTCAGAGTTGGGGCTGTCTGAGGGGTGGCACAAGCTGGCACACTCCCAATAAGTGTATTCGGTGTGTTGATTCGAGTGGCACACGCGATTTTCACAAGTGGTACGGATGGGCTGTGGGCGTGGCTGAGGACGAAAATCCGCATTTGTGCGGAGTCTACGCAGAGTTGGGACTGTCTGAGGGGTGGCACAAGCTGGCACACTCCCAATAAGTGTATTCGGTGTGTTGATTCGAGTGGCACACGCGATTTTCACAAGTGGTACGGATGGGCTGTGGGCGTGGCTGAGGACGAAAATCCGCATTTGTGCGGATTCTACGCAGAGTTGGGGCTGTCTGAGGGGTGGCACAAGCTGGCACACTCCCAATAAGTGTATTCGGTGTGTTGATTCGAGTGGCACACGCGATTTTCACAAGTGGTACGGATGGGCTGTGGGCGTGGCTGAGGACGAAAATCCGCATTTGTGCGGATTCTACGCAGAGTTGGGGCTGTCTGAGGGGTGGCACAAGCTGGCACACTCCCAATAAGTGTATTCGGTGTGTTGATTCGAGTGGCACACGCGATTTTCACAAGTGGTACGGATGGGCTGTGGGCGTGGCTGAGGACGAAAATCCGCATTTGTGCGGAGTCTACGCAGAGTTGGGGCTGTCTGAGGGGTGGCACAAGCTGGCACACTCCCAATAAGTGTATTCGGTGTGTTGATTCGAGTGGCACACGCGATTTTCACAAGTGGTACGGATGGGCTGTGGGCGTGGCTGAGGACGAAAATCCGCATTTGTGCGGAGTCTACGCAGAGTTTGGGCTGTCTGAGGGGTGGCACAAGCTGGCACACTCCCAATAAGTGTATTCGGTGTGTTGATTCGAGTGGCACACGCGATTTTCACAAGTGGTACGGATGGGCTGTGGGCGTGGCTGAGGACGAAAATCCGCATTTGTGCGGATTCTACGCAGAGTTGGGGCTGTCTGAGGGGTGGCACAAGCTGGCACACTCCCAATAAGTGTATTCGGTGTGTTGATTCGAGTGGCACACGCGATTTTCACAAGTGGTACGGATGGGCTGTGGGCGTGGCTGAGGACGATAATCCGCATTTGTGCGGATTCTACGCAGAGTTGGGGCTGTCTGAGGGGTGGCACAAGCTGGCACACTCCCAATAAGTGTATTCGGTGTGTTGATTCGAGTGGCACACGCGATTTTCACAAGTGGTACGGATGGGCTGTGGGCGTGGCTGAGGACGAAAATCCGCATTTGTGCGGATTCTACGCAGAGTTGGGACTGTCTGAGGGGTGGCACAAGCTGGCACACTCCCAATAAGTGTATTCGGTGTGTTGATTCGAGTGGCACACGCGATTTTCACAAGTGGTACGGATGGGCTGTGGGCGTGGCTGAGGACGAAAATCCGCATTTGTGCGGATTCTACGCAGAGTTGGGGCTGTCTGAGGGGTGGCACAAGCTGGCACACTCCCAATAAGTGTATTCGGTGTGTTGATTCGAGTGGCACACGCGATTTTCACAAGTGGTACGGATGGGCTGTGGGCGTGGCTGAGGACGAAAATCCGCATTTGTGCGGATTCTACGCAGAGTTGGGGCTGTCTGAGGGGTGGTACAAGCTGGCACACTCCCAATAAGTGTATTCGGTGTGTTGATTCGAGTGGCACACGCGATTTTCACAAGTGGTACGGATGGGCTGTGGGCGTGGCTGAGGACGAAAATCCGCATTTGTGCGGAGTCTACGCAGAGTTGGGGCTGTCTGAGGGGTGGCACAAGCTGGCACACTCCCAATAAGTGTATTCGGTGTGTTGATTCGAGTGGCATACGCGATTTTCACAAGTGGTACGGATGGGCTGTGGGCGTGGCTGAGGACGAAAATCCGCATTTGTGCGGATTCTACGCAGAGTTGGGGCTGTCTGAGGGGTGGCACAAGCTGGCACACTCCCAATAAGTGTATTCGGTGTGTTGATTCGAGTGGCACACGCGATTTTCACAAGTGGTACGGATGGGCTGTGGGCGTGGCTGAGGACGAAAATCCGCATTTGTGCGGAGTCTACGCAGAGTTGGGGCTGTCTGAGGGGTGGCACAAGCTGGCACACTCCCAATAAGTGTATTCGGTGTGTTGATTCGAGTGGCACACGCGATTTTCACAAGTGGTACGGATGGGCTGTGGGCGTGGCTGAGGACGAAAATCCGCATTTGTGCGGATTCTACGCAGAGTTGGGACTGTCTGAGGGGTGGCACAAGCTGGCACACTCCCAATAAGTGTATTCGGTGTGTTGATTCGAGTGGCACACGCGATTTTCACAAGTGGTACGGATGGGCTGTGGGCGTGGCTGAGGACGAAAATCCGCATTTGTGCGGAGTCTACGCAGAGTTGGGGCTGTCTGAGGGGTGGCACAAGCTGGCACACTCCCAATAAGTGTATTCGGTGTGTTGATTCGAGTGGCACACGCGATTTTCACAAGTGGTACGGATGGGCTGTGGGCGTGGCTGAGGACGAAAATCCGCATTTGTGCGGATTCTACGCAGAGTTGGGCTGTCTGAGGGGTGGCACAAGCTGGCACACTCCCAATAAGTGTATTCGGTGTGTTGATTCGAGTGGCACACGCGATTTTCACAAGTGGTACGGATGGGCTGTGGGCGTGGCTGAGGACGAAAATCCGCATTTGTGCGGATTCTACGCAGAGTTGGGGCTGTCTGAGGGGTGACACAAGCTGGCACACTCCCAATAAGTGTATTCGGTGTGTTGATTCGAGTGGCACACGCGATTTTCACAAGTGGTACGGATGGGCTGTGGGCGTGGCTGAGGACGAAAATCCGCATTTGTGCGGAGTCTACGCAGAGTTGGGGCTGTCTGAGGGGTGGCACAAGCTGGCACACTCCCAATAAGTGTATTCGGTGTGTTGATTCGAGTGGCACACGCGATTTTTACAAGTGGTACGGATGGGCTGTGGGCGTGGCTGAGGACGAAAATCCGCATTTGTGCGGATTCTCACAGAGTTGGGACTGTCTGAGGGGTGGCACAAGCTGGCACACTCCCAATAAGTGTATTCGGTGTGTTGATTCGAGTGGCACACGCGATTTTCACAAGTGGTACGGATGGGCTGTGGGCGTGGCTGAGGACGAAAATCCGCATTTGTGCGGAGTCTACGCAGAGTTGGGACTGTCTGAGGGGTGGCACAAGCTGGCACACTCCCAATAAGTGTATTCGGTGTGTTGATTCGAGTGGCACACGCGATTTTCACAAGTGGTACGGATGGGCTGTGGGCGTGGCTGAGGACGAAAATCCGCATTTGTGCGGATTCTACGCAGAGTTGGGGCTGTCTGAGGGGTGGCACAAGCTGGCACACTCCCAATAAGTGTATTCGGTGTGTTGATTCGAGTGGCACACGCGATTTTCACAAGTGGTACGGATGGGCTGTGGGCGTGGCTGAGGACGAAAATCCGCATTTGTGCGGATTCTACGCAGAGTTGGGGCTGTCTGAGGGGTGGCACAAGCTGGCACACTCCCAATAAGTGTATTCGGTGTGTTGATTCGAGTGGCACACGCGATTTTCACAAGTGGTACGGATGGGCTGTGGGCGTGGCTGAGGACGAAAATCCGCATTTGTGCGGATTCTACGCAGAGTTGGGGCTGTCTGAGGGGTGGCACAAGCTGGCACACTCCCAATAAGTGTATTCGGTGTGTTGATTCGAGTGGCACACGCGATTTTCACAAGTGGTACGGATGGGCTGTGGGCGTGGCTGAGGACGAAAATCCGCATTTGTGCGGATTCTACGCAGAGTTGGGGCTGTCTGAGGGGTGGCACAAGCTGGCACACTCCCAATAAGTGTATTCGGTGTGTTGATTCGAGTGGCACACCCGCGATTTTCACAAGTGGTACGGATGGGCTGTGGGCGTGGCTGAGGACGAAAATCCGCATTTGTGCGGATTCTACGCAGAGTTGGGGCTGTCTGAGGGGTGGCACAAGCTGGCACACTCCCAATAAGTGTATTCGGTGTGTTGATTCGAGTGGCACACGCGATTTTCACAAGTGGTACGGATGGGCTGTGGGCGTGGCTGAGGAGGATAATCCGCATTTGTGCGGATTCTACGCAGAGTTGGGGCTGTCTGAGGGTGGCACAAGCTGGCACACTCCCAATAAGTGTATTCGGTGTGTTGATTCGAGTGGCCACACGCGATTTTCACAAGTGGTACGGATGGGCTGTGGGCGTGGCTGAGGACGAAAATCCGCATTTGTGCGGATTCTACGCAGAGTTGGGACTGTCTGAGGGGTGGCACAAGCTGGCACACTCCCAATAAGTGTATTCGGTGTGTTGATTCGAGTGGCACACACGATTTTCACAAGTGGTACGGATGGGCTGTGGGCGTGGCTGCGGAGGAGGAAAATCCGCATTTGTGCGGATTCTACGCAGAGTTGGGGCTGTCTGAGGGGTGGCACAAGTTGGTACACTCCCAATAAGTGTATTCGGTGTGTTGATTCGAGTGGCACACGCGATTTTCACAAGTGGTACGGATGGGCTGTGGGCGTGGCTGAGGACGAAAATCCGCATTTGTGCGGATTCTACGCAGAGTTGGGGCTGTCTGAGGGGTGGTACAAGCTGGGCACACTCCCAATAAGTGTATTCGGTGTGTTGATTCGATGGCACACGGCGATTTTCACAAGTGGTACGGATGGGCTGTGGGCGTGG
>CAJQUW010008361.1:0-28644 GCA_907163375.1 Prostheceraeus crozeri
GTACATCATAAGATAAAGCCATTGTGCCCGCACATGGAGTCACTTATTCTCATGGTTTTTTTCATGGCATGTTCTAATGAATAAGATATATTTCAATTTATTTGTTGTGTAATTCCAATTGTTAGCTTCCAAGTGTCACTCACGCTTAGAATTGCCAAATGCATGGTTGTCCCCAAAAGCCATTCTTGCGTCTTTTTGATAATCACTGCAAAATTCAGTATTGCGTTAAAAGATTCTAATTGGGCTTCAGTGTACAAAGGGAAGTAATCAGCCTATATTCTGTAACATGCTATTACAACATGCACATGAATAATCCTTTAATACTTCCTACAATTTCCTACAATGTACTTCCGACTGAACTTTCTCTAGAGTCCGGCTTGGGTGCGGTCCAGTACACCTCTAGTAATGAGCACAGCAATTGTGTATAAGGTTGCCGTGAATTATAGTGAATGAATGAATTAATAATACATTCTTCAGTGATAATCAAGAGTACATCAATCAAAAGATGCGTGATGCCATTACAAAAAGTAGATACATCTTTGCTAGGAATTTTACATAACAAAATGATCAGACGACAACAATGAAAATTCACAAATAATATCGTTCGATTTAATGTGCCCAGTTGAATGAGCAACATAGTTGCTACTCCACATTTAAAATGAACAATAAATCACAACACACATACGTGAGTACGTGGTTGATGAATTTTGAGATCAGATCATCCATCGAGCATGTTTTTCACATTTTCGTTCTATTTCCCCACCGAAACAATGGAATATAGGGTGCAAATCATTACGCTTGCACCTGAATGCTGCACTTAACTGACCGAGGGCCAAAAACTTCACTTGCCGCGTTCAATTATCATAAATGAAAAGGCAGCAATATTCGTGCAATATCTCAGCACTGAAAACAAACAAAGTTGGCCTTGTGCCCAAAGACACTTTCTTTTTCAATAGTTAAATTAATTGTAAGATAAGGGTCATTTATCGAGCATATTGTTAGATCCACTGATTTTAGTTGTCAATCTGGTTGAATGGGATGATCGTGTTGAACGTGAATGTGTACTCGAAATACTTGATGAAATGACTTTCTTCGTTTGTTTTGTCAGCATAAATGCCAATGAAATGCACAGACCTTGCAAGCTTACTAAAATTGCTAATATAAAGTTTACAGTCGAGTTTTGCACAAATACAGCTATCATTTGGAAAATCCACACTATCCCAAGAACCAACGTGATTTTTAAGCACAAGAAAAACATTCCTCTCTTCACATTTTCCCGAACAGCCTTTGTTTCTTGTGCAGTTTTGTAGAAGAATCGGACGAGTAATACCAGCATTATACAATTGCATAAAATAATTCCAGTTACAGGAATATACATCCACGTTAATAGTGCATAACTTTTGTTGAAATAGCACTTAGGCTTTCCGAAATTTGGACTTATTGGGGCATCAGGCCAGAAATAATCCAATAAAATGCATATGATTGTTATTAACAATGGAAGGCCCCATCCAAATATGCTATATTTTAGATACCGGCTCAAGTGATTTACTTGCGTTCTGGGACCAGTTCGTCTGAAAGATCTAAACAAATCCAGCGCCATAATGGACATCCACACAAAGCTGGTAAGGAAAGCAGTATGCTGCAAGTGACCAATTACTTGACAAGCGGTTGCGTTTGGTGTTACGGAATTTGCTACCAAAAATACAACATAAGCAACAAGAAGGCAGGCGCTCAATGTTAAAGTCATTATGCCAGCAAAATTGCGAAATGGCTTCATAATAGAGTAGATAATTATAAGGATCACTAATGCTACTATAGAAATAGATGTGAAGGTTGTTATGATTATAGATTCACTTGTCGATAGAGTTGATTCAGTATCATTCTTTGGAATAGAGATATTACTGTCGTTTTTCTGTCGTGGTGCAGCCATCGTTGGCGGTGATACAAGAAGGCCATAGAAGTCGAACAGATATGAATAATCGCGCCTGCTGCTGGTCGTATGAGGAGTGCGTGTGCAAACACGCTTTGGGGCTGTGCAATTCTGTTGTGAGGCTTTTGCTTGACAGCGCGAGCAGGCATCATTTCGATAAATTTTTCCATCGCAATCAATACGATTAGCCGGCCCTCGTTCGCAAAGGAGTGATTCCTCGCGGTTGTTGACCGTAGAACATTTCTGAATTTCTTTCGGAAAACAGGCTCGAAGATACCTTTTGGGAACAACAAAAGAAATATGGACAACTTTGTATTTGATGGCTTTGAGGATCATTGAGGGCTTTGATCTTTTATTGAGTATCATGCCGCTCTTAAAACTATAAAGCTCTGCACGAGTATAGGTTGAGTAAGAGTTACAAAGTGCACAGTATTGATTTCGAAACAATTTCCCATCTTTGGAGTAAGCTGGGACTTCGTGTTCAAGACCTTTCAGTATGCCGTAATTCTCACACTTCTTACGCATTTCCACATCTTGAAATTTAGTCGGACAGTTCGCAATTACCATGACGTATGTAACGAAGCAATCATTGAAGAATTGACCGATGGAAACCCTCAAGGAATTCGTATTCATGCATTTTGGAGTAAGATCACTTTGTGGCAAATATTTCGTGTTCTTTGGCATAGCATCGGAGCAGCAATCTTTGTATTCTGTACAAATGTTGTCACAGCCACAAGATAAAGCCTCTGTACCATTGCCGCATGATGTCTCCTGTTTTCCACTCAAAATTTGAAAATACGTACAAATTATACATAATATGATCGCGAAGCGGTAAAGTTGGTCCATTCCTAGACTTATTTTGATGAAGAGATTTCGTGTATTTAAGAAGTGATTGATAAAAAGGCAGCATGCACAGATCGTGTCGTCATTTGATGTCATTTGACGAATTGACGCTCGCATCTAGCCATCAAATGAAATTCGACAGACGTGTTATCGAAGCTGAATAAACACGAACAGTTGACATGTTCCAACCCTAATATGTAGTTTATTTGACTTTAAAGATTAGTACATAAATCAGAGGCATTCATCCGCCAGTTAAATGATGAGTCCTAACCTCCTGTCGTGAAGTAATTTAAATTGTCCTAACTAACCATTTTCGTCCACAAATTCCTAACATCCGACATCTGCTTCCTATTGACTTTTAAAATGCTTTTAGCTTTCACAGTTTTAACTTTTATTCTCTCGGAATGTGATGCTCCTATGTAGATCGTCAGTAAAATTGCTATACGAATGACGATGTGTTTCTCATTAATTATACAGTTGAACCTCTACATAGTGAATTTCAAGGGACCCGATAACAAATTCACTACGAGGAGAGTTCACCATAAGGTAGTATTCTAAATTGTGATGTAATATTGTTTTTAAAATAAGCATATAAGTCAAAACAAGAATCGACAGTCAGTACGCTTTAAAACGCAAAAAACGCACGTAAACGTGAAACTATTAGCTACATTAACTATTGATTCGCATCTAAATTTAGATTGTAGACTCGTGAACTTTAATAACTTAGGAAACTTTGGAGTAATGAGCATCATCGAACTACTCGCCTCAATAAAGCTAGTACACGTACGTACATGGGATGCGCATTAATTACAAAGTATAATTAAAGATCAATACATACTTGATGTAAAATATTCATTCTGCAGAGATAAGACAACAAAGGGACTAAATAATGTGTTCACTATGAAGAGGTTCAGTATGTATGGAAATGCAACAAGCCCTAAGTATACCATTTTTGATGGGATCAAACATTTAATTCACTTTCAGGAGAGATTCACTTTGTAGAGGTTCACTATACAGAGGTTCGACTGTATTTGGTAAGGAAGACCAAGTAATATTTATTACTAAAGTTTTGCTTCATTCAGAGACTGATCTACGTTTCAAAGGTCTCCACGATCTTCATTGTCTCCTATCCCACGGCCAGCCAGGGATTGCAAATACCCGTGTTTTCTTCAAGCACCCGGATTCTATTATCAAAGTTGGGAAAGTTTCATTCGCTTTCATGTTGAATAGCCTGATTTCTGAGATTAAGCTCAAATTATACTTTTCATAATTATGGACAGCTAGTTATTATTCTTGATGTTCATATTCATAATGCATACTGCTAATGTAATAAAGCTGAAATGTTATGACTTTGGTATAACGAGCTACAGGTGTCACATCGGTTCCTCTCAGTATTGTTTCCTTACTTCGCAATTATCATTACTCAAATATCAATAATAGCTGATTGCGAGTACGGTATTCTAAGTAAACTATTTAATTCTAAGTATAGAGATATTTGTATTCTTTCTAAAGACAGTCTGTGAGACAGAATTTCTGCAATAATTCAGTTATTTACTGTGATTGTTAATCAAACAAAAAATTTTTGGATGCTTCCTTATGTTACCAGCTTTGAAATCTAGGGATGTTCACTTCCTGGAATACATAATAGATTAGTAAAGCGGGTGCAGTCACCCTAGGTACCAGGGATACCGAGTCCTATCATTTTGATAGGACTCACGACTCCGGGTGGCAAGTATATATAGCCTAGTTTTTTAAAAAACCTAGTAACCTTTATCATAGATCATTATATGCTTACTTGAACCTATTTGTAATTATCATTGTTGTATCAATTATCAATCATTTTCGATGAAAGTTTATCAAATGTCGCTTTAAGTTGGATGCATGCGACTTGGCTCCTCCCATCTTCTTGATGTGCTTCACACGGCTTTTCTCCAGTCTCTACCAGGCAGGAAAATCCTCCATCCTTCTCAAAACAATATGAGTACACTTTCGATTTTAATATGCGCTTTGGAGGAGAGATCACACGCGATTAACGTGAGGGTAAGAAACAAACTAGTATTTTACTTTAAAAGAGGGTTTAAAGTTAAAGAGGGTGCTTCTTTTTAACTTCTGTAACTTATTGGAATAAAAAGTCGTAAATAGAAGGGAGTGACTTCTATATTTTCAATTATTTGGAAATTACTTATCTTGAAATGAACCTCCCGTATCGACGCACAACGAGTGAATCATCCTATAGCCTCCTGCAGATATCCCTGGATAAAACATTTTTGTTCAGATTTAGATTCGCATTCTTACTGACCGACTTATACTATTATTATACAATGCAAATTACAATATGCATTTATATTAATGTTTTATTTTATCAATATGCCTGGACTTGATTGCATAATTTTATAACCATATATACAGTGTATTTTATAATCGCATCATGTGGGAATCATCCAACCTACTGAACTGATATTCGTTCTATACTGAAATGTCTGATATTCGTTTTATAATGTAACTTTATCATTTCCAATTACGTCACAAATTATGTTTTATCAACAAGTTCTTCGACTTGTCATGGGAATGAACGATGATCTTCTGACCCAGTGCTACATGAATCTGTGAAACCGGATAATCAGCTATACGTGTACGGGCTGAACATAGTTTGCGTTGGTTTCAGGGCTTCGCTCGCTAGAAACGCCGGTTGGAGGTGTTCAATTAACGTTTGCGGCATACCGACTTGCGAAATATAAACAGGTACAGTAAGTGAATCAGACACACGAAAATAATTTTTATCTCTATGAATATGCAATATTAGCTACATAGTATTGTATTTCTGTATTTACATTTATTTGAAAACGGAAATCACATAGGAAGTCTGACATGTGGAAGTTTCCGTCAGGCAGTAAGTATGGAATAAATACCGTTAGCAAAATTGTACAAAATAATGTGAAAGCACAACATGTGCACTGATGATCATGAATTACGGTAAAAACGTCCCAGTTTACTTAAATGAGACAATTTTATGACTTCAGAAGTGTGATCGCAGGCCTTCCAAGAATATTTGGCAGCAAAAAAGATTGCCAATTTTGACCACATGCACGCTGGCTTCTTAAGTTTTGCGGACAGCGTAATCGACTGAAGTAATACTAAGAAAGCATGCCTATATTAATTGAAAACACTTTTAAAAGTGTAGGATGACATAAAAAGCAAATTAAACGAAGCCGACTTATCCGAGAATTTTTGATAACAACTATGGACAGCATCAAACTGTGTGAATGCTCTACCAATTTCCACTTTTTTCTGCTTATACACAATGCATCCAGTTTTTCAGTCATGCATTATATTTTATTTTTTGACCTATTGACTAATGAATACAATAATGATAACTGACTTGAGCGGTGGTTAGTATACAAGCATGGAAGCTGTCGAAGCATTATTGATCATGAATTATTCGATGAAGATGGCAACATGTGAGTTTGAAACCCCTAGTTATGATAGCAAATTTTTGTTTTGGATGGTAAAAGTGTTGTTTACGTAGGGTGTTTCGTGTTTGCGACTATTTGGTGATGAGCATAATTCCGAAGTGTGCTGCATTTCAAATTAATCCTATTGCGCAATTCAGCAAAACTGGACTACTTCTCACGCAATATTCTCCCTGATTGTGACCCTCAAATGCGTCAGGAAGTATTGGAAATGCTCGGATTCTGTGCACGAATTTGTCGTAACTGGGAGCGAATGAACGAATGCACAAAAATGAGTCGGCGCGAAAATTGAACATCCAGAGATTCGCATCAGTCTTTTTATGGGAATCACCGGAATTTTCGTATGCGATCTCTATACTTCGTGAATTAATTCATTGTGTGTATGAAAACAATTTTATTCATCGCTGATTCTGGAATTCAGATTCTAAAAACATATTCACATGTACATAGAAAAGAAAATCATTGCTTCCGAATCATTGGCTTGTGCGTCGCATGTAAGCAAACCGTTAATCTCTCAGGACGCAAATGCACTGCCTCCAGCTTTCCAATGAATGATGATTTAATCAAGCCGTCTGCAGATGCTCCCACAATAAAGGAATAAAAAAGAGTCAGATTTTGAAGCAGGAAGGAAGTGTCGGCAGAATAATAATAATAATAATAATAATAATAATAATAATAAAAAAAAAAAAAAAAAAAAAAATAATAATGTAGCTTTATTCGTACTTCACAACCGGTGGTTATTCAGAAGTAGCGTTACACAAATCATTTATAAAATACATCAGAAGTAGAATCAGATAGAAGTCAGGCAAAGCGAATAAAAGAATTTTGGAAGCGCATTGTTCTTGATCTGAGTTTTCTGTTCCGACTACCAAGTCTTTCACTATGTCGAGTTTCTTCGCTATCGTGAATAAGATGTAATGGGTGTTCCTCATCTTCTGCCTTTAATGCTAATTGCTCGGCCGTTCGCAAACAGAAGCTGGTAATATCCTCTGAACAGCTAAAACCGAACAACTTGCACAATCGCTTTTCAAGACTAGCAATATGTCTGAATCTCGAGGCAGTGATGTTGCACCACGCGGGATAAGCATATGTCAAGATAGATCTTATCATGGTCACGTACACGGTTCGGAGCAATTGGTGGTTATTCGGCGAAGTTTGCTTTAGGCAGTGTAGTAGATAAATTCGGCGTCTAGCTTTCGAAAGTGTGTGGTCGAGATGCTGTTGCCAATTGAGCTTGTTGTCAAGAACAATTCCCAGAAGTTTGGCAGAGCTAACTTCCTCGATAATGGTTGATGATTCTGGGTCACAGAGAGCTGAAAGGTTGAGGGCCTTCTTAGTATTGAAATTCATTACCTTGGTTTTCATATAGTTCAAATGCATGCCATGCTCATGAGACCATGTCAGTATATGATTCAGCTCCTCACTGAGCTTATCGTCCTCGACTTCGCGAATGCAGTGCAGCACTGATATGTCATCTGCAAATTTTACCAGGGTGGAGTTTCCAAACTTTGGCTCCAAGCTATCCATTGCTGAGGCAAACAACAATGGAGCTAACACGCCTCCCTGAGGGACTCCACTTGTGGCTCTAAACCACAATGAATAGTTACCATTGCATTTAATTATTTGTTCTCGCACAGACAGATATGATGCAATCCAGAGCAACAGTTCTTTTGGAGCATTTTTGTCAATCAAGGATTGTAGAATAACCTGATGTGGTATTCTGTCAAATGCCTTGCTGTAATCCAACATCAGAAGTCTAACGGCTCCCGGAATGCAAGCTAATCCAGGCAATCACAGAGAAAAGGTCAGAAGATCCAGTCATGAGGACACCTCATACTGATGCATTACAAGCTGAACAGAAAATCATGGAAATGATGAAACGAAAGGATTCATTAGAAAGATGTCTTGACGAAAAGTTTCAGTGATGCGGATGCGAATCTGAAAGTTCTTCTAGAGTAACACTTGAAACTGGATGGGAGCAATCAGGAATCAAACAACATGTTTCAAAGGAAAATTTTAAGAAAAGAGGATCAGTGTTGACCTTGACAGTGACTGTGATGCCCTTGTTCCTATTGAGAAGTGATTTTTACATAATAGGCATTCACTGTTTACTGGTGGATTGTGCAATTCAAATAGTAAGTCTTAGAACTGGTAGGACTGGCCACCAAGTTCGAGGGGTGAGCACGAAAATTCTCAATCCGACCTCTACTTAAGGACGCCAGAGATGATCCATCTTTCATGCTCTGGTGGACATATGACGCTCACAAGCGCAATGATTTTCGCGACAGGAAACAGCAAATTGCAAATACGTTCCCTTTACATGAATTATGTTATCTAACGCCAATGATTCTATTGCACTTTTGTGGAAATTATTCCTGTCATAAGATTTTCAATAAGGATGTAGAAAAGGGCCTGTGGGAATTAAACTACATTGAAGAGTAAATAGATAAGGCAAATAATCGTTGATGAATATAATTAGATAGCCTGACAAGACGTTTCTTGAAATATGATGCAATGCCGTTTATTTGCAAATGAAGAAACGCCGAAGAAAATGTACAAAAGTGCAATCATTGCAATAATCTTTCGCGTGAATGGTAAAAGAGAATGATTGACTGCAGCTATGAATTCAATTTAGTTAATGTTATTAAACTAGCCAAATAATGTCTTGTCAAAATGGTTTTCTAATCTATTTGATCACTGAATTAATTTTTTTCGCTCTGTCGATTTGCTTATAATATTGTAAAATCTTGAGAATTCATTTTTCCATAGACATTGATTTTTGATAAGTGAGGCATTCATGCGGACCAAATTTACACACCATTGTGGCAAATAGTTGCATCGGACATCAGACTAAACTGAATTTATGGTGTATTGGTGCACGATCGACAAGACGAAACAGGTACAGTTTGATATACGGTATACAGTAATGTCGCTCTGTTGATGCATTTATAGCCGCGAAATATTGTGCAATAGGCGAATCACAGGATCGAATTATCCAACAAAATATAATGCTGATAAGGCTTATCTTTCAAAAATACAAACGTCACTGTGCTGCTCAGGGAAAATTACAATAATTTTTATATTTTTTATTAATGGTTGCAATTAATTGTTATAACTTATCTGCAGGGATGAGAACTTTCTCAGGATACGTGGAATTCCGCGGGGGCTCCCAATAAGTCTGCATAATGTTTTCTTCACTTGTTTATTCGGAACCCCGTGAAACAGGAATTTACCCTGCTACCCGTCCTCATCACTGGTTCTGAAAGAATTCATCGCAAAACTTGATACTAAGATTAAAAGAGGAATTACAGATTTTACGGCGGAATGTTACTCTCGTCATCTCTCGAAGCGGTCGGTCGTCTGCTGCGGCTCTCGTGTCAATCTTGGTCTTTTCCATCGCTTGTCCAACTCGGCGTCCACCATTTTGGATAATTCTTGTATCTACGGTTGTCTCATCTCGTCGTCGATCTTGTTCTGTGAACGTTGTCATCATTCAGCTGTGGATTTTTTTTCTATTCGTCGATTTGTGATCCTCATCGTCAGTGATAGTGATTTGTGCTTACCGGTTTTCCATCTGTGTCTGGTGTTGTGACTGTTTGGAATCTTACGTCACGGTTAGTACATTGCATGCCAGCGAAATTCTGATTTCCGGAATCAGAGAGAATTAGAAACAGTCGTCGATTAGCTGAGTGGTTGGTCTTCTTGCTAACGCATCGACGCCGTTTCTGTCAGGCCGTGTGATCGATTCCCGTCAAGTCACTGACATACATTTTGTCAAACAATGACGAGAAACCTTAGATCGAACCCAAATAATGTGGACCCTTCAAAAGCTGCCACAATTGGAGACATTCATGAAATTTTTTAAGCTATGAAGAATGACATAATAACCACGTTAAGGAATGAATTCGCGTGCTTGGACTCTAAAATTGACTCCATATGTCACCGATTGTCTGATCTTGAAAATTCCTTTCAGGCATGCAAAGCCGTCCAAGCACGTCATGAAGCTGATTTGAATGATCTGAAGAGTGACGTCGCACGTCTTGCCAACGCAGAAGGAGATATTATCGAGGAGATGGAAGACAGAATGTCCAAAAGAAACAACGTCATCATATCTGCCTTGGAAGAAAAGAAGAACGGCTCCCTTGCAGAACGGAAAGAGCATGATCAGAGTATGTTTGATGAGGTACTTTCGGCCATTGGTGTTGACAGTGTTCCCAACTCAGATATTCATCGAATTGGAAAGCCTGCACAAAACAAACCAAGACCCATGCGAGTTATTCTGAAAGATTTCAGCTCAAAGACGAATATCCTAAAGAAGGCTCGTATGCTGAAGGGCGATGACAAATTCAAGAAAGTATATATCGGCCAAGATCGAACTAAATCCCAGCAGACGGCATGGAAAGACCTACGTAAAGAATTGCAAAGAAGAAGAGAGAGTGGTGAAGATGTCGTTGTATTCAATGGAAAGATATGTGCCCGAGATTCCGAAGGGTTTTCGAAATTGATTTTATGCGAGAAGCGATATCCCTCAATTTTGCCGATGAATGCCAGATCCTTACTCGGTAAATTCGATGAGCTCCGTGGCATGGTATCAAATTTTAAGCCTTGTTGTGTCGCTGTAACAGAGTCCTGGCTATCTCTTGACCATCCTGACAATTTATTTACAATTGATGGTTATGCGCTATTCCGGGCTGATCGGGAGAATCGTAAAGGTGGGGGTGTCTGCGTTTGGATGCATCAATCATTCAATCCTGTGCAGCTTACCGCATCATGTCACGAAATGATCGAGTATTTGGTCATCAGAGTTTCAACATTGAATTTGCTGATTTTTTGTCTTTACATCCCACCTGGTCTTTCAAGGGCTACTCATTAAGATTTTATGAATCATCTAACTTTAATTGTTGATAAATTTCATGATGATAATACGAATTTAATATTCTGTGGTGATTTTAATGACTTTCCGATTGTATTCTTCAATGAAGCGTTTGTATGTCAAAGTAAGGTTACATATCCGACTCGTGGTAACGCAATTCTCGATCATATATTTGTGAGTGAAAGTATTGATGAGTTTTATCCAATCGAAGCTACAATTGGCCCTCCTCTGAGTACATCGGACCACAATTGCGTCTTGCTTTCATCCTCTGGCGTAGCAGAAACAAATGGAAACCACAAGAAAGTCATTTATGATTTTCAGCCGCATCACATATCTGAGTTTCTGAGAAGTATACGCTCAGCTGACTTCAGTTCTGTTTTCAACGCTATGTCTGTGAATGATAAATACGAGGCCTTCTACAATGTGTTCTTTGCAGCTCTGGCACATATTCCCCGAAGAGAAGCAGTAATGCGATCCACCGACAAGCCATGGATTACTCCATATTTGAAAATGTTAATCTATGACCGATGGATGGCCTACAGAACGCGAAACTGGTGCAAATTCAAGGAACTCAGTGCAAAGGTGAAGCAGGAAATTATGAAAGCTAAGCAGTCCTGGGAAGACCGACTCATAAACTCACGCAAAAATGTATGGGGGGTCATCAGAGAAATTCAGAGGAAGAATGTCGAGAAGGCCTCAGACGCATTGTTCACACAAGAGTTTATCGAAGATCTCTCATTAATATTCGAGCAGAACTTCAATGTTAGCCCTGACGAAGACTTGCAGACATTCACGAGCTCTAATGATCGAGGATGGAACTTGCAGCTACATTGACACCCCAGAAACAAGCAGGTGGTCCCGATGAAATTCCTGTAAGAATATTGAGCATATCTTCTGAGTTTATCTGCTTGCCAATCTGTGACATTTTTTAAGCATCTATAGACTCCATGACTTTTCCTGATCTTTGGAAAGGTGCCTACGTCCGCCCAATAGAAAAGAAAGCCAATCCAGCTATTACAGACTTCCGTCCAATATCTCTGACACAGATTATCTCTAAAGTTTTTGAGCGACTGATTTTGTCCAAAATTAAGTGTGAACTCATTCAGAGCTTTGATTGTGAGCAGCATGCTTATCGTCCACACGGTTCCCCTACAAACGCTTTAATTGACGTGCATCAAAGTATAATGGAATTCATGGAAAAGGAAAACGTAACTGGTCTGAGAATCACCTGTCTGGATTTTGAAAAGGCCTTTGACAGGGTGCCTCACAATCGCTTGATCAATGGACTGCAGTTGGCTGGGTTTGATGAGGGCTTTCTGGTTTGGCTGCAATCCTACCTGAATGATCGTGTTCAAAGGGTACATGTCAACGGACTTTTAGGCCCACCAGTGAAAGTCATCTCAGGTGTACCTCAAGGCAGTGTACTTGGGCCTTACCTATTCTGTCTGTATATTGCCACGCTCAAAATTCAAAACGTCAACGCGCGTATAGTCAAATACGCGGACGACGTCACCTTAATCGAAGCAATTACCGAAGAGCAGGCTTCAAATCATTTGCCCCTCATTCAAGAATGGGTGGAGGCCAACAAAATGACGCTGAATCTTTCAAAATGTAAGCAGATCATCATCCGGAAAAGAAAGCACGTGAATATCCATCTATATATGATGATATCCTTCTTTCAGATTCTTTGCATATATTGGGTGTGACGCTGAATGATCGCTTGACATGGGACGATCATTTCAGCAATGTCATACGCACATGTTCTCGTCGGTTACACTTTTAAGAGTTTTGAGACCTTTTATGACAAAAGAAAAACTTCTAACAGTTTTTGATAGCATGATTGTTTCGATTTTATTGTATGCTACACCTTTGTTTGGTTGTATCTCAAACCCACTCATGATGAAACTGCAACGAGTGGTAAAGCGCGCTCACCGCATTATTTGTGATGACGATTGCGATTGTTCGATAATGCCTCACTTGGAATCCCGTCGTAAGAATCTTATGATCAAGCATTTTATTAAATCTGATAGCACGGATCACCCCCTGCATCGATTTCTACCTGACAAACTTTCCTTATGTGGACATTTTCGTCAGCCTTTGTGCAAAACTGTGTGTATGTTTGTCTATATGTTTGTAAATTATGCAACTCGACATTATGATACTGATCGTGCATGTTGTAACTTCAGATTTTCATTTCTACAATAAAGTGACTATTATTATTATTATGTACTTAATACTGACCTTCCCGACATGTAAGCTATCGTTAACTTCTATCGAGAAAATAATTTAGCTATCTGCTGCAGCCTATTTGAAATTAAAGTTTTATAGTTTATTGCAGGGATGCCGAGTCCTATCATTTTGATAGGACTCCGACTCCGGGTGGCAAGTATATATAGCCTAGTTTTTTAAAAAACCTAGTAACCTAGTATCATAGATCATTATATGCTTGCATGAACCTATTTGTAATGATCATTGCTGTATCAATTATCAATAATTTTCGATGAAAGTTTATCAAATGTCGCTTTATGTTGGATGCATGCAACTCGTCTCCGCATCTTCTTAATGTACTTCACACGGCTTTTCTCCAGTCTCTACCAGGCAGGAAAATCCTCCATCCTTCTCAAAACAATATGAGTACACTTTCGATTTTAATATGCGCTTTGGAGGAGAGATCACACGCGATTAACGTGAGGGTAAGAAACAAACTAGTATTTTACTTTTGTCTCTGATGCGACCTTTGGTGTGTATAGGTCTGATCGAGGCTAGGAAGGCTTGTATTTTCTAGATAGATTTGTATTTTTTCTACTAAATCACCGAGTGAAACGACAATCCTTTTTCGATAATAACCGGTTCATTCCCTCAACTATTACAAGCTTTGCATGCAGCTGCTGTCTCTGTACTTTTGTTTGACGGAGAAAGTTGACATCAAGACAGTGACAGCTATGCACGAGAATAAATAAATTGTTTGTATTGTATTTCGGGTCTAGTTATAAGCCGGAGTCCGTAGGATCATTTGCTAGGAATCCGACTCCGCATCCCTGGTTTATTGTCGCCCTGTGAAGATATTACTTAATGCAGCGGTCACATGGGTTTCTATGGTCTTGAGTATATAGCATTTCTAGTTTTGGCTAGCATTCATTTTGCATCTTTGTCTTTGGTTGAAATATACTTAAAATATCAGTTTAAATTTTTCCCTTCTTCTGACGTTTTAGTTCGGATAGCTTTAGCATATGCATGACTCTACGTCATTGCGTGGATCTCAATGCTTTTAGTATTAATTGTATTTGTGCGCTGTGGACTTTCAATTAACTAATAATCTCTTCTCGGATTTTCCATTATGGCAATTGTTTATGTGTTTCTTCCGTTCCCTGATCAGCATTTTAATTATAACGTATTTAAAATAAATAGCAACTCAAAATTTAAAAATTCAGAAATTTGGTCAGATATTTGAAATTTTGACTTTCGATTTTTTCCTTATAGTGATAGCTATTTCCGATGCAAATTGGTTGAAAAAGCTGAGTTAAGCTTTCTATGAGATCATAGCGAGATTGTCAAAAATTGATTTGTGCAAGGCATATGCAAATCTAATATGCGAACATGAAATGTGAAAGCTTTTACTTCAAAGGTAGCCATTTCAATGATTTTCCACCGTTATAATTATACTTTAAATGTGGTAATGATGAAGAAGAAGAAAAAGAAGACTTGCAGTCATTCAAATCTTCAAGTAATTTCAGGAAAGGACACAAAAATTGCTGCTTAAATGTGCAATCAAAGCACATTTTCTCGTTAATATGTTCTCCATACCTTTCTAATTTACTTTCTAATGTAATGTTGCTTTAATACTAATTATTACTTTCTTTATACAATGATATATATAATAAATAATATACTATAATATGATGTTATAATTAATATACTGTATATGATAATAATTACTTTCTACATAATGTCCAATTCTTTGGTCCAATTCATTAATATTCATTGAATTTGGATGATGTTGTTAGGCTAGTCTATGTACAGTTAAACATGAAGCCTAGATATCTATAACTTTGCCAGAAGATGTTTGTTGCTTTACCTTTTTACTTTAGAAATACTTAGTTAAAACGAGATTGATTCATTTTTCTTGTGCGTTGCTCCTTTAAGTCAGTGCATTTGTATGGGAGTTGAAGAACTCCACTCCATTGATATAGGAGTTCGAATACAATCACTACTCACGGTGCTGCACGCAGTGGCTCTATCGAGTAGCCCACCGATGGCTTCCCGAAATATCACATTTAGGATCTGTAGATATGATAGATAGGCGGCGATGTTAGATAGGTTTTTATTAAAATGTGCATGCAATTCAAATCGTACCTCTTCGTTTTTTTGACATCAGTGCAGCATCTACGGGCGCTCAAAGATAGTAATTTTCTTTGCAAAGATTACCTTTGCCTGCGCTTCCTTCGAAAGTTGGCCAATAAGTAAAGGCTCTGTAGATCTTGAACTATTTGATGAATTTATCCAAAACATTGCACAGATATGTCACATTTCCACTTGCAATCAAACACCAAGAGTTTTTATGCTGGTATATGGATATTTTCAAGGGGTTTTCGATGATCCTCACAAAAATTGTTATGTTGATTGATAAAAATTTCTACTTGATTAACTTAAGAGGACAGACCATACAGGACAAGAGTTTGGATTTCATGCATTTCCACACTATTTGACCTTATTTGAAGGAGTATTCCACTGCTTGCATTCGTGACAGACAGTGCACATCGTGACTAGTAATCCGAGGAAGCTTTTGGAACTGATGATATTGTTAGGGATTCTATGTTTTGACTCCAGAATATAGGTTTTTAGCATTTTGTGAGTTCAGCGAATTCAACATTAACGCCAGCAGAATCTTCAGTCGCTTTCGGTGTGACACCGTCGTACCAAAGTCGCCTGCCGGCAGAATTTTAGGTAATGATAACAACCCCACACCTTTAATAGTAGTATATAGGTAACAAGCTGAAGTGAAACTGATCTTAGTGAAAGCACCTTTTTCTGCATGTCTGTCTGTTCTTCTCATGATATTAAACAGTGTCAATCAAGTGTGAAGTTAGTGGAGCCACCCAGAACCACTCTTATACTTGAATTTCTCAAAAGACTGCGAATTCATGGAATCTGAGCCCAGATTCATGATCAGTAGGCTGAAATTGATAAAGAAAAAGTTGGATCGAACAGGTCACGCTGTAATAAAAATGCTTCCGTTGGGTAGTTCCGCTATCACACACGTACATCGACATGCTGAGATACCGGTACTACAAATATGAAAAATGAAGTATATTTGTTATCAACGCAACAAACTTGATCAGGTAAAGACAAAAATGAAATTGATTTACTACGCCTATCAGCGAAACTAAGAAGCTATATGGTTCCCCTGACTTCATCAGGGAAACATATATCTCTGTTGCTTCGCGAATCTTACGTAATTTTGGTATTTGCTAAGCGCTAAGCCAGAGGGAGCCAATTAACAACTTAATTGGTTCAAATCTACAGAAAGGTGACGATCATTTTTTAAGTTGAAATGAGGTCAAATATTGAGTAAAGGTTTTAATCAGTTGAAATCATGGTCACTCAGTAAATACCACAACTTCATAAATATGAAGGTACCCCCTGTTGAAATTAATTTGCATACAAATCCCAAAACAAAAAATTCTTCATCCATACTTCTTGTATTGCCAGAAATGAGCCCCGATGACATGCGGTGCACGCACGTCATGCGGCACTTGCGAAAGTGCTCGACTAGCAGCTGACAACACTGCCCAACTACCCAACGTGCACTATGCACGTTATCACTGTATTTATGTCCCCAGTGTTAGTAAAATTTTGAATCAAAATTTTCCGTGGAAAATATTGGAAAATTTTAGAACATTTTGAAGAATTTGTTTTTTGTGATATGCCCTGTAATTTATGCGCT
Source organism: Prostheceraeus crozeri (assembly GCA_907163375.1). Classification (NCBI taxonomy): domain Eukaryota; kingdom Metazoa; phylum Platyhelminthes; order Polycladida; family Euryleptidae; genus Prostheceraeus; species Prostheceraeus crozeri. Next base: position 17,061 of record CAJQUW010008361.1, read on the forward strand.
TTCATAGATACGCACCAGTAGAATTGGTCTAAACTCTTGATTTCATCATTATTTCGATTAAAACGATCGTGAAAAATTGAAAATGTTGAATTTTTGTGATTTGATTTGTGCTTTCAATTTTTGATTTCATTATTTCAATTAAAGCGATCGTAGCAATGCGAATCTCGTCCACGGAGTTTTTAACATTCCTTTGTCGCCAGTGGCTTGTACTGTGTGTCTTAGAATCATAATCATACAGACACCGTTTGGGATAACGTGAATCTTGCTTTACAATAGGGATATCTTTTCATACAATGAGAAAAATCTGGAGTAAAATAAATCATGCACTTTATTTTGGAGTTTGTTTATATTTACAGCATTAAACATATTCTTTTGGCTTGAAAGTTAAACCCATAGAGTTCATATACTATGCTATATAAAGGATAGAGGGGTCATCGTGTTGAAACCGCTATCCCGGCGTGAGCACGAATTGTTCGGGTTGGCGAGCAGCTATATAATGACCATCTGAAATCAGCTGATCACCCTTCTAGCCTAGTAAAACAATCTGATTTCTATGGTTAAACCTTATTTTGCAGCGTTATTTACAATGATGCAAATTTTTCAAGTGTTGATGAACATGTGAAGTAGATCAGCACACAGTCCACGCCGCATTACATGAACGACCATGTTCAAAGATAAGTCCTTGGCTCTCTGGAAATTTGATGTTACTCATTCATGCATGCATATATAATGACATAAGGGAAGTAAATGGAAATTCTAACTTTTTTCCTTTAAAATCAAAGGATAATAAAATAATGGTGAAAGACCGACTGGCGACTATATAAAGTTACCAGGGTTTTGAGGACATATCCAGAGTCTTTTTGCCGGTTCACTTCAGGGGAATAAATCGGATTGTGGAATGGCAAGTTGGAATGCCAGACGTGAGAGCGGTTTGCAAGAGTGAACATGATACATATCATAATACAGATCATGAAATTCCCTTGATAATCAGCTTGATTTCCGCTTAGTTAGAATCATAGAGTAGGGATAGCCGGATAGGTAAGAGTGCCGACTCAAAAAAGTATCTGTATACAGTGAAAATTTTTATATCATAAGATTCAGTTTTTTTGCGGAGATCACGTTCCCGTGGTCCAAAAAAATAATTTGAGCACTTTTCAAAAAGTCAAAATTTTGCAAATTTATATATTACCGAGATGACTCTCCTATATAAGTAGCATGAAACAAGTTGGATATCAAAAGGAATGAATATTTACTAAAAGCCATCCTAACAAAGCTGAAATCAAGCTGATTATCACTTCTTTGTTGTTTCACTTCTTGAATCTGAGCAGCTATGTGGACCCATTACATCTTTCAAAGTCAATTGAAATCATTGTCTCTGATTCTGTTATTTTGCTCTACCAGTGGCAGGTTGCTGGCGTCTAACGCGTGCACGCGTCTAATGATCACGCTATTAAGAAGATTCTCTTGAGGTTCAGCAAGAAAACAATAGCAGGTCCATAGAGTAGATAGGCCTATATTAAGTTGAGTGGTAGTGATGCAAATGGAAAATTTTCCATTGGAAAATTTTGAAATTTATTTTTCGGTGATTGACGTTTTTTCCTTTGTTTTGGAGACTTATTATAGTCGTTTGAAAAGACTATGTATTATTCAAAGTCCGAAAACTTCCCTATCATCCCTGTATGTTAACTTTTGGTACCAGCTGCACCTTTTCCATGTTTATTTCAGATCTTTCCAAATGAATTTCAGACATAAGATGGATTTCAGATTTCTCTAGCTGAATTTCAGATATCTGTCAGGCTCAAATTTGAAAAGATCTTTATTTCAACTGGAGATCTCCAATTCATCTGGATCATATCTGAAATTCGTTTGGGCAGATCTGAAATCGATTTGGAACTATCTGAACCATCTGAACTAGAATGGAGGATGTGTATCCTCAACGAAGATATCGGACAATGTGCCAGAAGTTTGAAGCTATCATAGATATTCTTTTACTCATCACAGATATCTTTAGTTTCCAAATATCTCACGAGTTTACAGTCTTTACATCTTCCAATATGGTCGCTCATGAATGCTGCGTGGAATGTGTGCTTATACTTAATTCATCACATGTTCATCAACACATGGAGAAATATTGCATCACTATGATCAACGCTGCATAATATAGCTTAACTTTCAAGTTAGCAATTAGCAAACTCCAAAATGACATACATTATTTTTGCTTCAGATTGCATGAAATTATACCCCTATTGTAAAGCAAGATTCACGTTATCCCAAACGGTGTCTGTGTGATAATTAAAAATGCTATACAATTTAGTACAAGCCACTGGTGACAAAGGAATGTTCAAAAATCCACGGACGAAAATCGTATTGATTCGATCGCTTTAATCGAAATAATGATGAAATCAAGAGTTTTAGACCCAATTTATTGGTACGCTCAAATCATAGGGCCAATCAAAAAAATCAAACCCTTCAAAATTTCCAAAAATTTTCCATTATTTTCCAATTTTTTCCATAATTTTCCACAGGAAATTTTCATCACTATTGAGTGGTAACTCCGCAATTATTAAATCCCCAATGTGTATACACTTTCGATTTTATTAAATGAACTCAAGGGAGATGCAGTCAGAATTGTTTCCAAATGTGAGATATGAAAAGTTTTGCATTTTTTAAGAAATTACAACGGAATTGACTGATCATGATAGTAATGCACACGGATTACTAAATGAGGCGGATGCGAAAGCTAGGAATACTACTCATAGATGTTACCTCATGATTGTAAGTAGTATGCCACATTACATGCTAAAACATCAAAGTCAGACTACGGGTAGTGTGTTTGTCAGTCAAATTGCTCATGATTGTAGCTTAATTAATTAACTATACGTTGCACTAAATGTTTAAATGAACTCAGAAAAGAAAAGATGACGTCTTAACTCAAGTAAAAACATATATAGTCCGGGAGCTAGCGTGAAGTTGTGCAGGGAACGAGGTAGTACATAAAACTTTCACATAGCATAGTACACCTCTAACCTACTGCAAAACTTCGCGTCTGCCGAATCAGATCATTTGCTTTTAAGAAATAGAGAGGATAACACAATCCTATGTATTTCCAATGGTAAAATTGTGACATTCAAGGTGTTGACTACATTTTTTCGAATTTTTGCTCATAAAAGTCACACAAATTGGTATTTTGTTGAACTGGTTATTATAGAAATCATCTACAGATCATGATCTTTCAAATGAGTCATCATTCAGTGACAGAGGATGAAGTAAAGTGTACAAACGGACACTTTTCGTTAAAGTATATCAACAATTTTCCTGAAATTTCTATGTTAAAATTTGCAGTTACACCAACGAAAAGTGTCTGTTTGTACACTTTACTTCATCCTCTGTCACTGAATGATAACTCATTTGAAAGATCATGATCTGTAGATGATTTCTATAATAACCAGTTCAACAAAATACCAATTTGTGTGACTTTTATGAGCAAAAATTCGAAAAAATGGAGTCAACACCTTGAATGTCACAATTTTACCATTGGAAATACATAGGATTGTGTTATCCTCTCTATTTCTTAAAAGCAAATGATCTGATTCGGCAGACGCGAAGTTTTGCAGTAGGTTAGAGGTGTACTATGCTATGTGAAAGTTTTATGTACTACCTCGTTCCCTGCACAACTTCACGCTAGCTCCCGGACTATATAAGCTTATTATTTAGGAAAGATCATTTATTCTTGCTTTCTAACTTCCGAAGCTTCCTAGAACAGGATTCTCCAGTACTGCTTCTTGCAGTTGTATTGATTCTCTTTAACACGTTTCTGGAGAACAAGTTGAACATTTTCCTCCCCAAAATGCCAAAACAATACTGGCCATTGGCACACTTAGTATCAACCAACACTGGGTACGCATCAACAGTTTTTTGAGTCACAGACTGGACAAAAAGTTCCAAGTGATTGCCTTTTTTCATGAAATCGGAAAAAAGTGTGTTATAGAAAACCAGTTTGGATTCCGAGATGAGTGTGTTGTATTAAGGTAAAGACAATGTTTATATACAAATCAGAGACAATCAATTATTCATTTGAACATAGGTCATCAATCAGCGACTTGCTGCAACATTTAATAACGCGGTCATCAATGAAACTAAAAGATGACGAAATATTCGATGACGTCATACAATGACAACGTCCGAGAAAGTTTCACCAAGGACAATAACGTCCGATATCATTGTCAGTTTGACGACACAATGCACCATCCACGACATGACGATTGCTGTCGCAAAGTGTTTCATTTTTTGTTATTTGGGGAAAATAATGGAATATTGTGACACAAATGCTATAGGACAAGACTGATGGACGAGATAGGCCGCCACGAGAAAGAATTTCAAAGAGTTTCACACGATCTGGGTCAACATCATCAGTATCGAGGTCAACAGAAGAATTAGGATCTACATCATTCGAATGCACATCTTCAACGGCATCGATTAACAGCAGTTTGCACTTTTCACACTTTCGGCAACGGACAACAGACCGACACAAACATACCGCTGTATAATACACCAAGTTTTCGTCTGCTTCATTCAGTCGCTCATCAGAGAATTCCAACAAGTTTGAAAGCCATTCTACATCTTCTGGTTTTGTTGACGAAGATTGATTCCTTGGAATTTCCAAGTCTGTTGATCAGTCATCTACTGCCTCAAGTAACATCTTCTGCTGCATGAGATTCAGAATGCGCAACTTCTTTTCGGCGTTAAGGATCTGACGAATGCTGATGAAGTATGAGGCGCCGTTGATCTGTCGATACAGTCCGAATCTTCCCTCAATTGGATCCGACTGGAGTTTCCCTAGCAAGACGTACGAAAACTGATGTTTCTCGATAAGATGTTCAGAGATTTCAGCTAGGGCATTCAGGGTGGTGATGCAGGCAGTGAAGGTGGCGCTGATCAACTCCGGCCTCTTCGTTTCCCTCCAATCGGACTTGGCGCCATCCTTCAAGAAACTGATCTTCCAATCCGAAATTCTGATTGGCTCTGAATATATCTGGCGCTTCTTCATACCTGAAAGACAGAGGCATTCAAATTGGTTAGTGCATGTCAATTTAATTGATATAAGGCAAAAAATGAAATAAAACAAAAAATATGTAGGCCTATATTGACATGCATGTAGTCTGAGAGTACTATACTAATCGCAGAAATTAAATATGTGTTCGTGGTAGCTTGTATGTCTCTCAAGTGTGTGTGCTTTAGAAGCTGCATAGGTGGATTATAAAATATCGAAGAAGTCAAGACCTCGACTCGGCAGGCCGAGATCCAACAATAATACCTGCAGGCAGAAATCGGTAAAGTAACAGGTAGGCCTACCTCTACTTCATTATGACATAGTCTGGTTCATTGTGCTATATGAATACCATGTCATAACATGAGTGTCAAGATTTTAGAATTCAAATTCATTTATCAATGCACCCATGATCATATAGAACATAAAAAACAACCAAAATGGAATATTAATCATCAACATATGGCACGTTTGCCTTTTCGGACAATGAATTTGAAAGAGATGTGTAGGCCTACCTAGCTTTAAACAATGTTGTTGATTTGAGAGACAGCGAAAATTGATAGGTGGGGCCGTGGGTGGGGCCTTGCTTATACATAGGCCCTATGTAGGCTTAGTCTTGAATTGTGATTATCATGTCGATTGTAGATCCCCTGCAATAGGCGCCACAAACATCAATATTTGACTGATTTTAGATATAGTATCACGGATGTAAGTTGATAAGTAATGCGAATAGCAATAATCTTGGCATCTGAAAGATAAATTTTGCGGAGTATTCATGTTCTCTTAGATTCAAAAATACAAATTAATTGTCAGCAGAGGTCGCCCCACGACAAGCTTTCAAAAAGTCATTTCATAACAAAGCAGTTTAAGAATATGGCTAAATGATAATGTGACACCTACTGTGCATTGTATAGCTTGATAAAAACATCAGATTAATCATCTTTTCCTCACCTAGCTGAGGGTTCTTCACATTTTGAATGTTGCAAAGCTTGAGGAAGAAGTCCAGAACGGATGCTTGCCCGACCAGCCGGACTCGTCGTAGTATCTCAAAGCTGCCGTTGTTGATTCACAGAAAACAGCTGAAATTGTAAAGCAATTGCTATCATTTTATTCAATAAAGCGCTTAACACCTAACACTTGATAAGTGTTAGGAATTATTACACATTACCGGTAGTGCATAAGTGTAGGCCTGCATGATTGTACATTGTACAGTGCATGGACAAGATGAATTTATTCAATTTACAGCATTCCATGATAAAATAAAGCTTGTAATTTAAACAATTAATACAACGAAACACTGTAAGCACATGAACGTACTTGCAAACAACATGTTTTATGATAATAAAAGAAGACACTCTATCTATAAATGTAAAGAATATAGGCATAAGTGTTAATTAGGCTACTTAAGTCCACCGGCATATGCGCAGAATAACTCCTTTTGAACTTCTTTTTAGATAACTCCTTAAACACGAATTGCTTTAGAGCTCAAATGATTTTGTAGTTTTTTTGTAATGCGACGATTCATTCTGCTCACGAATTAAAGATAGAATTATACATTTGTGCCCCATTTAGCACACTATACATGTAGGGTAATATAGTAACGTTCAAATACGTGGTACCGGTAACTTACATAATGCTAAAGTAGGAGAAGTGCGCTGTAGATTGGATGGGTTTAATGCATCTCGCCTCAAACGATGAGCTACTTTCAGCAGCATTGTCTCTTCTTTTTCATACAATTGGCGGATATGACGAAATTCTGTTCTCGATTCTGCCAAAATAGCTTCGTGACCAGCTGGTGTTCTAAAGACACCACCTCGTTGAAAATTATTGTATACATTTTTCATGTTGTGCACAGCATCAAAAATGAAGAACAGTCGCTCATCCGGAATATGAGGATGGGGAATAGAAGATGCTCCATTTGCGTATCTTTTGTATACCGCACTGAAGTAAAGAACACAGCACAAGTTTACCAGAACTTGTTGGTTGCTTATTGGTAATGCGTAGGCCTTCTCGCGGAATCTCTAAACTAAATCAAAGTCACGTGCGAGTGGACTGCCGGTTCATAGGTTTAAGATGTCAGTATAGAGGTAGGGTATGTGTAACCATTAATAAATAAGATTTATCGGTAGTTTGTTAAATATTTTCAAAAGTAAAAATCCCAGCTTACTCCACAAAAGGTCTTTTAGGCCTATGTTGAACATTTTCATCACAGCAAAATCATTCTGACTACAGTAGGAAAAATGATGCAGACTACAGCCTATACAAAGTAGTAATTTCATTGCATTTTTTACAAAGTAGTAACTACTAGCCTACAAGTAGGCCTGTAGAGGCATTAAAGTGTAATAGCATTCGGATTGCAGTATGGGTCTATTACAGTCTGGGGCAACAGGATAACTTTCTTATTATTACTACCAAATCGTCTGAATTCCCCAAAATAAACTCTGCATTATACAATACTACCGGTACATGTAGGCCATATCTGCAACATGAGTACTATGGAAAACAGGAGTCAAGCTAGTTAGCCACTCGTTGCTATACTCGTACAAATTGCATAAGCAATTAAGCATTCATCATGTCTACTTACCGATTAACGGCATGATTATCTGCTCCCAATGCAATCACTGTGACACCAAGACGAACAAGCTTCTGTATTATATTGTCTGTATAATCAAATAGATCGTCTGAAGTTAGTCTTTGAATAGGAATCAGCTTCACAACATCCTTGAATTTTCCCATAATGGACTGAATCATGTACACGAGTAATGTCGTTGCAATTCTTCCATTTTCAGCCTTTCCAATGAATTCCAATGAATTCACCATTTTGATATTCAACTATAGCGGCAGTATAAACTTCGTCAAACATTGAAATGCAAACTTTCTCTTTATCTGTCAAGGTAGATAGACGAGTCTGAAGATAGGACATATCAACTTGCGATGGGTGAACATTCAAACCTGCAGATAATTGTTGAAGCCTGCGTACTGATGGCAGGATGAAGAATGAAGATAATTGCTTATACAGTGATGTACTTACCATCTTCCATTGAAAACTGAGCACTGTTAGAATCGTATCTATATTGATGAGGATTCAAATTCATAAGACGTAGTTGAGAAATTATGAATGTCAAGAGTTGCTCATTTCCATCGAAGTCAAGCTTCAGGGCAGCTTCAAGAATATCAGCCGCTGTTTCCAACACATTCGGTTTGCTTTCGATAAAGGATGGGTCATAGGTCTCAGATAATCCTTTCAGGGAAGCCAAAATATTGGAAATCTCGGTGGTGGAGAGAACTTTATTTTTGACACGAAGTAGATAATTGAAATGCTGTATTGGTATCAAGTTCCGAAGTATGTAAGCAGAAGCTTACAAATCTTTGTTAATAACGAAAGTTGCTCGCATCAAAGGATTTTCCGCTAAGTCTGACAGGAGCAAAAAAACCATAGTTGCATCAGTCTTGGTCATTAAATAATCCCTTGGTAGGATAAAGCTCGACTTTGATACTTCCGAAGCCATCTCTTCGAAGCAAGTAAACTCACCAGAGTTGATGTTTTCGTCGTTCATTCCTGGCAATCGTTGGTTTTCAGCTCTGAGTCTTTCGTCGGCGGACGTCATATTTGATCAGGTTTATAGATAGTCTTCTTAAAATGAGGATTATCATGGATTATCGGTACAGCGCCAGGTTTCAGCTTTCTATTGTTTCCCGTTGTATCGATGTCTTGCAGTGCAAAATGCTTTGAGCATACACGCATTCCGTCGGTGATATCATCAATAGAATTCAAATCCTCCCGATGCAAATAAGAAAACCATTTTCGTCGCATGTTCACGTCGAAAGGAAATCTAAACATTGATATGGGTGAGTCCGAAGTACTACTTTGTGCATAGTTGCTCCTACAGCCGCCCACCGCACAGGTGTGGGGCATCGTAATTCCAAACGCAGATAGAGACACGCGCCAAAAGATAAGATCTAAAGATTGTGCGGTGTCAATGTTATTCATTCAATCGATACCGTCAGGTCAGTATCAAGGGGGTTCGAATCGCACAACAACGTCACAGCTTCAGCACGTCTCCCTACGAGGTGACGGTAGGGAACAATGGCCCCATCTACCAATGAAAGGACCTGCTGCTCTTGTATGAACATCACTTGTGTGATTGTGTGAATAGCTGATGGTTAAATCTGTATTTCATTTCCCGTCACAAAATCAGCGCGTGCATACTGCTGCTAAATGCCTAAACCACGGACATAAGCGACCAGCGATGCTCTTTGATAGCTTTCGCATCCGCCTCATTTAGTAATCCGTGGTAATGCAGAAAGAAATGATATTATTCTGCAGATTGTCCGTGTCATGACAGCCTTGGAGAGGTAATGTCCAAAGACAATGGACATTATCTTTGGTAATGTCTGTTAATAAACAATTCGATAGGTTATGCTCAACCTCAAGAGTATTTTCTTAAGCGCGATTATACCACAGGCAACCAGCCACTTGCAGAGCAAAATCAAATAATTAAAGACAATTACTTCGTTTAACTTTGAAAGATGCAAATGGGTCCACATCACTATTCAGATTATAGAAATGAAACATAAATTTATTGAACCGTAAAATCATGCCGGTAAAAATTGAATTAGAAACTTGAAATTTCAGCCAAGAAAGCACAAATAATATCGCGACTTTTTCATGAAGACATTCATTATAATACAGATTATGAAATTCCCTTGATAATCAGCTTGATTTCCACTTCGCTAGGATGTTTATTAGCAAATATTCATTCGCTTTGATATCCAACTTGTTTCATGCTACTTATATAGGAGAGTCATCTCGGTAGTATATAAAATGGCAAATTTTGACTTTTTTTCAAAAGTGCTCAAATAATTTTTTGGACCACGGGAACGTGATCTTCTCAAAAAGCTGAATCTTTTGATATAAAAATTTTCACTGTATACAGATACTTTTTTGAGTCGACACTCTACCTATCCCTACTCTATGAGCAGGTAACTTGCTAATTTAACAAACAACCTCTCCATCAAGGCTGTCTGTGCGGACAATCAATAAAACAATAACATTTCCATCTGCTTTATAATTATTATCATGATCGGGCGATTCCGTTGTAATTTCTTCAAAGCTGCATAAATATGCATAAATCACATTCGGAAACAATTCTGACTGTATCTCCCATGAGTTCATTTAATAAAATCGAATAAGTGTATACACATTGGGGATTTAATAAATGCGGGGTTACCACTCTACCTAATATATTTACTCTATGGTTAGGATGCTTATTATCAAACATTCATTCCTTTTGATATCCAACTTGTTTCAAACTACTTATATAGAGGCGTCATCTCGGTAGTATATAAACTGTCAAATTTTGACCTTTTTCAAAAGTGATCAAATAAATTTTTGGACCACGGGAACGTAATCTCCGCCGAAAAACGGAATCTTTTCATACAACAATTTTCACTGTATACTGATACTTTTTTGAGTCGACATTATCTATAGGCTATATCCCTATTCTATGGTTCACAGCGCCATTCCAATTTGTAGATTACATGATATCTGTCGACTTTACTCAGCTTACTCTATGGCTCAGCTTTTCCTTGAGAGAACCAGTCGGATTAGCATGGGCTCAAAGAAGAATAATCAGATCCGCAGCAGGATATGCTCTTTTGACTGAAGATATCAGAAGAGAGTGGACTTCACGCGCTTTCAAATTTCCCTAATAGGGGACATAAACAGAAACAGGTTTGAAACTGGGTCCGATTATGACGACGTTTGGCATCAGTATAAACCCACCAGGATGACCATTTATCTTCAAAGTTTGCGTTCATTGTTGAGATCGTTTAACTGCGCTAGTCTTTTATGCTGATAGCTTTAATCTTTATTTGTAAATATCTTTCACAACTCTGATATGCATTTATAATTTATCAGCATGAACTGTTGTGTGATTTAATTTACTGCCTATTGTAAATTTCAAGCAATTCTTTACATTCGACTGATCATAATTCACGCAATTGACTCTCGATTTCACAGCCATTTTTCAGGAAAGGAAGTGGTGGAAATGAATGTTACCAATACCAGATACACGCCATAACTCCTGCTTATTGACAAGGCTGAGATGATATACACTTTTACGGACCTCGGCCGCTCGTAGCAGAGTTTCTGCCAGTCAGACTTTCATTTCTCATGACATAAGTGTAGTGAAAGCCAAAGTAGCCCTCATTTATCATTTGACCCTAATTGTTGCACAGTAGCAGTATATTCATATGTTTTCCATGTAGACGTGGATATACATTTGATGCAAGTTCAGTAACTTATTTTTTTCGAGTATCAAATGTATTTCGACAGTCCTAATTCATTGAGGGGTTCAGGCTGTTTTTCACTCTTAAGGTGGCCGAATCTGACTGGATGGGGTGACTTTGGACAAAATCAAGGCATTGCACCACGTTGCTACTTTCAAATGTTCTCAGAGCGATTCAACCGTTGTAGAATATGATATTATGGTCACAAGCTACTTATACATGGCGTTTGATGATCTAATAAGATTT